>JADBJO010012553.1:7500-25000 GCA_016801955.1 Conus betulinus | reverse complement strand
CATATTCCACACTCTATACACCCACACTATAGACACACACACACACACAACACACACACACACACACACACACACACACACACACACACACACACACACACACACACACACTGCACACACACTACACAGACACCAAGGACAGAAACTAAACACACATACTACACACACACTACACATATAATCCAAACACAGTACACATGCACTAGACACATACACTAGACACACACTACACACACACACACACAAACACACTACACACACTATACACATACAATGCACACAAACTACACACACACACACACACACTACACACACTATACATACACATTTCACACACACGTCACGCACACTACACACACACACTAGACACACACTACACACATACACACTAGACACACTTTACAAACACACTACACACATTATAACATACACAATACACACGCACTACACACATACTACACACATACTACAAACACTGCGCACACACTACACATACACTACACACACACTATTGTATTGCACACATATTACACACAATACACACTACACACAGTCAACACACACACTCTACTCACACACTGCACACAATCTACTCACACACTACACACAATCTACTCAAACACTACACACACACATTACACATGCACTACACACACTACACACATTGCACACATATTACACACACACTAGACACTACACACAGACAACACAACACAGACAACACACACACACTACTCACACACTACTCACACCACACACACACACAAACTACACACAATCTACGCACGTACTACGCACACTCTACTACACACACTCTACACACACACACACACACACACACACACACACACTACGCACACACATTACGCACACTTACCCACAACATACTCAAACACTACACACACACACACACTAGACAGACACAAACACACTTTACACACACACTACACAAACACACTACACATACACCACACACGCACGCTACACATACACTACACACACACTACACACACAGACACTACACACATTGCACACACATTACAAACACTAGAAACTGCACATAATCAACACACCCTACACACGCACTCGACACACACACACTACACACACAAATTACACACAATCTGCGCACACATTACACACACACTATAGACACAAGTAGTGACGCACACACTACACACACGCTACCCACTCGCTACTACACACACACTAGACACATACAATCTTCGCACACACTACACACACACTACACAGACGCTACGCAAACACTTCACACACGCTTCACACACGCTACTTACATAATGCACAGACACACACAGTACACACACACTACACACTATACACATACATACTACACACACACTACACACACATACTATAAATGCACTAACACACTACACACACACTCCACACACTCCACACAAACTCAACACCGTGTACGAAAAAGTGACACACACACTTACACACACACTAAACAAACACTACACAGACACGCACACACCACAACTCACTACAAACATACAACATACGCTGTGTGTGTAGTGTGTGTATTGTGTGTAAAAGGGGGGTGTGTAGGGTGTGTGTGTAGTGTCAGTTCAGTTCAGTTCAGTAGTTTTATTTAACGTCTTTTCATCACAAGATGATCTTAGACCTGTGTGTAGTGTCAGTGTAGTGTTTGTGTGTGTGTAGTGTGTGCGTAGTGTTTGTGTTGTGTGTGTAATGTCTGTATAATATATGTGTACTGTGTGTGTAGTGTGTGTGAAGTGTGTCTAGTGTGTGTGTGTCTGTGCGTTGTGTGAGTAGCGTGTGTTAGCGTGTGTGTAGTGTTTGCGTACGCACACACCATACACTCACTACCAACATACAACACACATGCTCTATTCACACACTATACACACACACTAGACATACACAATACACACACGCTACACATACTGTGTGTGTAGTGTACGTATTGTGTGTAAAAAGGGTGTGTGTAGGATGTGTGTGTAGTGTGTGTGTGTAGTGCGTGTGTAGTGTGCATGTATGTAGTGTGTGTGTAATGATGTGAGTGTGTAGCGTGTGTCTAGTGTGTGTGTGTGTGTGTAGTGTGTGCGTAGTGTTTGTAGTGAGTGTGTAGTGTTTGTGTAGTGGGTATGAAGGTGTGTGTGTGTGTGTGTAGAGGGTGTGTAGTGTGTATGTAGAGTGTGTGCAGTGTCTTTAGAAAGTGTGTGAGTAGGATTTGTGTAGTGTGTGTGTGTAGTGTCCTTGTAGTGTGTAGTGTGTTAGTGTCACTACTGTGTGTGTAGTGTGTTGGTAGTGTGTCTATAGTGCGTGTTGGTGTTGTGTGTGTGTGCAGTGTGTATTGTGTGTAGTGAGAGAGTAGTGTGTGCGCACCATTTGTGTAGTGTGTGTGTCTCTCGTGTGTTTGGAATGTATACGTGTGTAGTGTGTGTGTTGTGAATGTGTAATGTGTACGTGTAGAGTGTGTGTAGTAGTGTGTGTAGTGAGTGTGTCACTTTTCTGTAGTGTGTGTGGTGTGTGTATGTGTGTGCAGTGTGAGTGTGGTGTATGTGTGTGTGTAGTGTTGTGTAAAGTGTGTGTAGTGTGTGTGTAGTGTGTGTGTAGTGTGTTTGAAGTGCATGTTTATAGTGTGTGTAGAGTGTGTGTAGTGTGTGTATAGTATGTGTGTGTGTGTGTGTGTGTGTGTGTGTGTGTGTGTGTGTGTGTGTGTGTGTGTGTGTGTGTAGTGCGTTTTTTTGTGTGTATGGTGTGTGTGTGTAGTGTGTGGGTAGTTTGTGTGCAGTGTTTGAGTAGTTTGTGTTTGTGTGTGTGTGTAGTTTGTTTGAACTGTCTGTGTGTGTGTAGCGTCTGTGTGTAGTGTGTGTGTAGTGTTTGTGTAGTGTGTTTGAAGTATGTGTGTGTGTAAGTGCGTGTGTAGTGTGTCGTGTGTGTATAATGTTTGTGTAGTGTGTCTGTGTGTGTGTGTGTGTGTGTGTGTGTGTGTGTGCGTGCGTGTGTGTGTGTGTGTGTGTGTGTGTGTGTGTGTGTGTGTGTGTGTGTGTGGTGCATTTAGTTTGTCTATGATGTGTGTGTTGTGTGTGCGTGTGTGTGTGTGTGTTTGTAGTGTGTGTGTAATGAGTCTGTGTGCAGTTTGTGTGGAGTATGTGTGTAGTTTATGTGTAGTGCTGTGTTCTGTGTATGTAGTGTGTGTGTGTGTGTGTTTTTGTAGTCACACACTACTATACGTGTGTGTGTGCAATGTGTGTGTTAGTGTGTGTGTGTCTTTAGAAAGTGTGTGCGTAGTGTTGTTGTAGTTTGTGTGTGTATTGTCCGTGTAGGGTGCGTTTGTAGTGTGTGTGTAGTGTGTGTGTAGTGTGTGTAATGTGTGTGTGTAGTGTGTGTGTAATGTGTGTGTGTGTACTGTGTAGTGTGTGTGTGTGTGTGTGTGTGTGTGTGTGTGTGTGTGTGTGTGTGTGTGTGTGTGTGTGTGCATAGTGTATAATGTGAGTGTAGTGACAGTGAAGTGTGTGTCTAGTGTGTGTATGTGTGTATGTGTGTGTCGTGTGTGCGTAGTGTTTTGTGTAGTATGTGTGTAGTGTGTGTGTGTAGTGTGTGTGTGTAATGTATATGTGTGTGTGAGTGTGTGTATTATGAGTGTGTCACATTACTGTAGTGTGTGTGGTGTTTGCATGTGTAGTGTGTGTGTACTGTGTGTAGTTTGTGTGTAGTGTGAATGTGGTATCTCTGTGTATGTAGTGTGTGTGTAGTGTGTGTGAAGTGTGTGTAGTGTGTTTGTAGTGAGTGTGTAGTGTGTGTCTGTAGTATGTGTGTGTAGTGTGTCTGTAGTGTGTATAGTGTATTTTTAGTTTTTTTTTTTAGTGTGTGTGTGTGTAATGTGTGTGTGTGTATGTAGTGTGTATGTAGTGTGTTTGTAGTGTGTGTAGTGTGTGTGTGTGTGTGTATTGTGTGTGTGAGTAGTGTGTGTGTGTGTAGTGTGTGTGTGTACTGTCTGTGTAGTGTGTGTGTAGTGTGAGTGTATGTGTGTGTGTAGTGTCTTTGTAGTGTGTGTGTACTGCTGCAGTGTGTAGTGTGTGTGTAGTGTGCGTGTAGTGTGTGTGTGTGTGTGTGTGTGTGTGTGTGTGTGTGTGTGTGTAGTATATAAAGTGTATGTATGTAGTGTGAGTGAGAGTGTGTGAATAGTGTGTGTGTGTGTCGTGTGTGTGTAGTTTGCCTGTAGTGTGTGTTTTTTGTTGTGTTTGTGTGTAACGTGTGTGTATACTGTGTGTGTGGTGTGTGTATACTGTGTGTATATTGTGTGTGTGTTGTGTGTGTTGTGTGTCTTTAGTGTGTATGTTTTGTGTACAGTGTGTGTGTAGTGTGTGTGTGTAGTGTGTGTGTCTAGTGTGTATGTAATGTTTATATGTGTAGTGTCTGTGTTGTGTTTTGAGTTGTGAGGTTTTTTTGCAGTAGAGTGTGTCTATGTGTGTGTAGTGTGTGTGTCACTTTTCCGCAGTATATGTGGTGTGTGTATGTTTAGTGTGAGTGTACTGTGTGTGCAGTGTGTGTAGTTTGTGTGTAGTGTGTGCAGTGCGTTTATAGTGAGTGTAGTGTGTGTGTGTGTGTTGTTTGTGTGTAGTGTGTTTGTGTAGTGTGTGTAGTGTGTGTAATGTGTTTGTCGTGCGTGTAGTGTGTAGTTTGTAATGTGTGTGTAGTGTGTGTAGTGTGTGTGTGTATTGTGTGTGTAATGGGTGTACTGTGTGTGTGTGTGTAGTGTGTGGGTAGTGTGTGTGTGTGTGTGTGTGTGTGCGTGTGTGTGTGTATAGCGTGTGTGTAGCGTGTGTGTAGTGTGTGTGTAGTCTTTGTGTGTAGTGTGTGTGGAGTGTGTGTGTTTTGTGTGGAGTGTGTGTGGAGTGTGTGTGTAGTAGTCTTTGTGTAGTGTGTTGTGTGTGTGTAGTGTATGAATGTAGTGTGTGTAAAATGTGTGTGAAGTGTATGTGTATAGTGTGTGCGGAGTATGTGTGTGTAGTATGTGTGCCGTGTGTGTGTTGTGCATGTGTGTAGTTTGTGGTGTGTGTGTGTGTAGTGTGTGTGTAGCTTTTGTGTAGTGTGTGTGTGTAGTTTGTGTGTAGTGTGTGTGTAGTAGGTGTTAATCGTGTGTGTAGCGTATGTGTAGCGTGTGTGTAGTGCGCGTATAGTTTTTCTTTACTGTGTGTGTGTAGTGTGTGTAGTGTGTGTTTAGTATGTGTGTACTGTGTGTGTCTGTGTGGTGTGTGTTAAGTGTCTGTGTGTGTGTGCTTTGTATGTAATGTGTGTGTGTGTGTAGTGTGTGTGTAGTGCGTGTGTAGTGTCTGTGTGTGTAGTGTGTGTGTAGTTTGTGTGGTGTATGTTTTTGTGTGAGCAGTGTGTGTGTAATATGTGTTGTGTGTGAAGTATGTGTGTGGTGTCTGTGTGTAGTGTGTGTGTCGTGTATGCCTAGTGTGTGTGTGTGTGTCTAGTGATTCGTGTGTGTGTATAGTGTGTGTAGTGTGAGGTTGGTGTGTGTAGCGTGTGTGTAGTGTTAGTGTGTGTGTAATTTGTGTGTAGTGTGTGTGTGTGTGTGAATGTAGTGTGTGTGTAGTGTTTGAGTAGTGTGTAAGTTTGTGTGTTGTTTGTGTGTGTTGTGTGTGTGTGTGTGTGGTGTGTGTGTGTGTGTGTGTGTAGTGTGTGTAGTGTGTGTGTAGTGTGTGCAGTGTGTGTAGTGTGTGTGTAGTGTGTGTAGTGTGTGTGTATAATGTGTGTGTAGTGTGTGTAGTTTGTGTGTAGTGTGTGTGTGTGCAGTCTGTGTTTAGTGTTTGAGTAGTGTATGTTTAGTGTGTGTTGTGTGTCTTGTATGTGGGGTGTGTGTGTAGAGTGTATAGCGGCTGTAATGTGTATGCAGTTTGTGTGTAGTGTGTGTGTAGTTTGTGTGTGTAGTGTATGTAGTGTGTGTGAAATGTGTGTGTAATGTGTGTGTGTAGTTTTTTATTAGTGTGTGTGTGTATACTCTGAGTGTAATGTTTGAGTAGTGTATGTTTAGTGTGTTGTGTGTGTCTGTGTGTGTGTGGTTGTGTGTGTGTGTGTGTGTGTGTGTGTAGAGTGTATGTAATGTGTGTGTAGTTTGTGTGTTGTGTGTGTAATGTGTGTGGTGTGTGTGTAATGTGTGTGTATTGTGTGTGTGTGTGTGTGTGTGTGTGTGTGTGTGTGTGTGTGTGTGTGTGTGTGTGTGTGTGTGTGTTGTGTGTGTGTAGTGTGTGTGTAGTGTTTCAGTAGTGTGTATTTAGTGTGTGTTTTGTGTTTTTGTGTTTGTGTAGTGTGTGTAATGTGTGTTGTGTGTGTAGTATGTGTGTAGTGTGCGTGTGTGTAGTGTGTGTGTGTAGAGTTTGTGTAGTGTTTGTGTAGTGTGTGTGTAATGTCTGTGTTTGTAATGTCTGTGTTTGTAATGTGTGTGTAGTGTAGTGCGTGTATAGTGTGTGTGTAATGTGTGTGTTAGTGGATGTGTGTGTGCGTGTGTGTGTGTGCAGTGTGTGTATGTGTATGTGTACTGTGTGCAGAATGTCGTGTGTGTAGTGTGTTTGGAGTGTGTGTGTAGTGTGTCTGTAGTGTGTGTGTGTAGCGTGTATGTAGTGTGTGTATAGTGTGTGTTGTGTGTGTGTAGTCTGTGTGTAATGTGTGTGTATGTGTTTAGTGTGTGTGTCTAGTGTGTTTTTTCTGTGTATGTGTGTAGAGTGTGTGTGTAGTTTGTGTATAGTTTGTGTATAGTGTGCGTATTGGTTGTGTGTAGTTTGTGTGAAATGTGTTTGTACTGTGTGTGTGTGTATTGTGTGTATAGTGTGTGTGTGTGTGTAGAGTGTGTGTAATGTTTGTGTAGTGTGTGTTTGTGTAGTGTGTGTGTAGTATGTATGTGTGTAGTGTGCGTAGTTTGTGTAGAGTATGTATAATGTCTGTGTGGTGTATGTGTAGTGTGTGTGTAGTGTGTGTGGTGTGCGTGTTTTTGTGAGTGTAGTGTGTGTGTAGTAGTGTGTGCTTCGTGTGTGTGTAGAGTGTTTGTTTGTGTGTGTAGTATATGTGTAATGTGTGTGTAGTGTGTGGTGTGTGAGTGTAGTGTTTGTAGTGTGTGTGTGTCGTGTGTGTGTAGTGTGTGTTTGTAGTGTGTATGGATTGTGTGTGTTGTGTGTGTGTAGTATGTGTGCTTAGTGTCTGTTTAGTGTGTGTGTAATGTTTGTGTAGTGTGTGGGTGGTATGTGCTTGTAATGTCTTTAGTGTGTTTTTTAGTTCGTGTGTGTGTTGTGTGTCTATCGTGTGTTTTTAGTGTGTGTGTGTGTGTGTGTGTGTGTGTGTGTGTGTGTGTGTGTGTGTGTGTGTGTGTGTGTGTGTGTGTGTGTGTGTGTGTGCGTAGTGTGTAGTGTGTGTGGTGCTTGTATGTGTCGTGTGTGTGTAGTGTGTGTGTAGTGTGTATGTAGTGTGTGTTTGTAGTGTGTGTGTGTGGTGTGTGTGTGTAGTGTGTCTGTTGTGTGTGAGCAGTGTGTGTGTAGTGTGTTTTTTGTGTAGCGTGTTTGTGTGTGTGTGTGCAGTGTGTATGGGTAGTATGTGTGTGTGTGTGTGTGTGTGTGTGTGTGTGTGTGTGTGTGTGTGTGTGTGTGTAATGTGTGTGGTAGTGTGTGTAGAGTGTGTGTAGTGTGTGTTTGCTGTTGTGTGTGTACTGTGTGTGTGTGTGTGTGTGTGTGTGTGTGTGTGTGTGTGTGTGTGTGTGTTGTGTGTGTGTGTGTATAGTGTGTGTATAGTGTGTGTAGTGTGTGTGGTGCTTGTATGTGTCGTGTGTGTGTGTAGTGTGTGTGTAGTGTGTATGTAGTGTGTGTTTGTAGTGTGTGTGTGGTGTGTATGTAGTGTGTCTGTTGTGTGTGAGCAGTGTGTGTGTGTGTGTGTTTTTTTGTGTTGTGTGTGTGTGTGTAGTTTGTTTGTAGTGTGTGCGTTGTGTGTTTAGTGTGTGTGTAGTGTGTGTGTGTCTAGTGTGTGTGTGTCGTATTTGTGTGTAGTGTCTGTGTAGTGTGTTTGTAATGTGTGTGTTGTGCTGTGTCGTGTGTGTGTGTGTGTGTGTGTGTGTGTGTGTGTGTGTGTGGTATGTGTCTGTAGTGTGTGTTTAGTTTGTGTGTAGTGTGTGTGTGTGTAGTCTGTGTGTAGTGTTTGAGTAGTGTATGTTTAGTGTGTGTTGTGTGTCTTGTATGTGGGGTGTGTGTGTAGAGTGTATAGCGGCTGTAATGTGTATGCAGTTTGTGTGTAGTGTGTGTGTAGTTTGTGTGTGTAGTGTATGTAGTGTGTGTGAAATATGTGTGTAATGTGTGTGTGTAGTTTTTTTTTAGTGTGTGTGTGTATACTCTGAGTGTAATGTTTGAGTAGTGTATGTTTAGTGTGTCGTGTGTCTTGTATGTGGTGTGTGTGTGTGTGTGTGTGTGTGTGTGTGTGTGTGTGTGTGTGTAGAGTGTATGTAATGTGTGTGTAGTTTGTGTGTTGTGTGTGTAGTGTGTGTGGTGTGTGTGTAATGTGTGTGTATTGTGTGTGTGTGTGTGTATGTGTGTGTGTCTGTGTGTGTGTGTGTGTAGTTTGTGTGTAGTGTGTGTAGTGTGTAGTGTTCAGTAGTGTGTATTTTAGTGTGTGTTGTGTGTGTTCTGTGTTTGTGTAGTGTGTGTAATGTGTGTTGTGTGTGTAGTGTGTGTGTGTAGTGTTTGTGTAGTGTTTGTGTAGTGTGTGTGTAATGTGTGTGTTTTGTAGTGTGTGTAGTGTGTGTTTAGTGTATCTGCAGTGTGTATGTGTGTTGTGTGTGTAGTGTAGTGCGTGTATAGTGTGTGTGTAATGTGTGTTTGGTGTGTGTGGAGTGTGTGTGTGGAGTGTGTGGGGAGTGTGTGTGTGTATCATGTGTGTATAGTGTATGTTTAGTGTGTGTGTAGTGCATGTGTAGTGTGTGCGTGTGCTGTGTCTGCATAGTGTGTGTGTAGTGTGTATGTGTACTGTGTGCAGAATGTCGTGTGTGTAGTGTGTTTGGAGTGTGTGTGTAGTGTGTCTGTAGTGTGTGTGTAGCGTATATGTAGTGTGTGTGTATATGTGTGTTGTTGTGTGTGTAGTCTGTGTGTGTGTGTGTGTGTGTGTAGTGTGTGTGTGTAGTGTGTGTTTTTCTGTGTATGTGTGTAGAGCGTGTGTGTGTAGTTTGTGTATAGTGTGTGTATAGTGTGTGTATTGGTTGTGTGTAGTTTGTGTGAAATGTGTTTGTACTGTGTGTGTGTGTATGAGTGTGTATTGTGTGTGTAGTGTGTGTGTGTAGAGTGTGTGTAATGTTTGTGTAGTGTGTGTTTTGTGTAGTGTGTGTGTAGTATGTATGTGTGTAGTGTGCGTAGTTTGTGTAATGTATGTATTATGTCTGTGTGGTGGATGTGTAGTGTGTGTGTAGTGTGTGTGGTGGGGCGTGTTTGTGAGTGTAGTGTGTGTGTGTAGTGTGTGTTTTCGTGTGTGTGTAGAGTGTTTGTGTGTGTAGTATATGTGTAATGTGTGTGTAGTGTGTGGTGTGTGCGTGTGAGTGTAGTGTTTGTAGTGTGTGTGTCGTGTGTGTGTAGTGTGTGTTTGTAGTGTGTATGGATTGTGTGTGTTGTGTGTGTGTAGTATGTGTGCTTAGTGTCTGTTTAGTGTGTGTGTAATGTTTGTGTAGTGTGTGGGTGGTATGTGCTTGTAATGTCTTTAGTGTGTCTTTAGTTCGTGTGTGTGTTGTGTGTCTGTCGTGTGTTTTTTAGTGTGTGTGTAGTGTGTGTGTGTTTGTAGTGTGTATGGATTGTGTGTGTTGTGTGTGTGTGTAGTATGTGTGCTTAGTGTCTGTTTAGTGTGTGTGTAATGTTTGTGTAGTGTGTGGTTGGTATGTGCTTGTAATGTCTTTAGTGTGTCTTTATTTCGTGTGTGTGTGTGTGTGTCTGTCGTGTGTTTTAAGTGTGTGTGTAGTGTGTGTGTGTGTGTGTGTGTGTGTGTGTGTGTGTGTGTGTGTGTAGTGTGTATGTGTAGTGTGTAGTGCGTGTGGTGCTTGTATGTGTCGTGTGTGTGTAGTGTGTGTGTAGAGTGTATGAAGTGTGTGTGAAGTGTGTGTGTGGTGTGTATGTAGTGTGTGTGTTTGTGTGTGAGCAGTGTGTGTGTAGTGTGTTTTTTTGTTGTGTGTGTGTGTGTAGTTTGTTGTAGTGTGTGCGTTGTGTGTTTAGTGTGTGTGTAGTGTGTGTGTGTGTCTAGTGTGTGTGTGTGTCGTATTTGTGTGTAGTGTCTGTGTAGTGTGTTTGTAATGTGTGTGTTGTGCTGTGTCGTGTGTGTGTGTGTGTGTGTGTGTGTGTGTGTGTGTGTGTGTGTAGTTTGTGTAGGATTTGTGTAGTGTGTGTATGTGTGTGTGTGTGTGTAGTTTGTGTAAAGTGTGTGTAGTGTGTGTGTACTGTATGTGTAGTGTGTGTGTAGTGTGTGTGGTATGTGTCTGTAGTGTGTGTTTAGTTTGTGTGTAGTGTGTGTGTGTGTGTAGTCTGTGTGTAGTGTTTGAGTAGTGTCTGTTTAGTGTGTGTTGTGTGTCTTGTATGTGGGGTGTGTGTGTAGAGTGTATAGCGGCTGTAATGTGTATGCAGTTTGTGTGTAGTGTGTGTGTGTAGTTTGTGTGTGTAGTGTATGTAGTAGTGTTTGTGAAATGTGTGTGTAATGTGTGAGTGTAGTTTTTATTTAGTGTGTGTGTGTAAACTCTGAGTGTAATGTTTGAGCAGTGTGTGTTGTGTGTGTTGTGTGTCTTGTATGTGGTGTGTGTGTGTGTGTGTGTGTGTTGTATGTGTGTGTGTGTGTGTGTGTGTGTGTGTGTGTGTGTGTGTGTGTGTGTGTGTGTGTGTGTAGAGTGTATGTAATGTGTGTGTGTTTGTGTGTGTGTGTGTATGTGTGTGGTGTGTGTGTAATGTGTGTGTATTGTGTGTGTGTGTCTGTGTGTGTGTGTGTGTGTGTCTGTGTGTGTGTGTAGTTTGTGTGTAGTGTGTTCAGTGTGTGTGTAGTGTTTCAGTAGTGTGTGTTTGTGTGTGTGTTGTGTTGTTCTGTGTGTGTAGTGTGTGTAATGTGTGTGTAGTGTGTGTGTAGTGTGCGTGTGTGTAGTGTGTGTGTTTAGTGTTTGTGTAGTGTTTGTGTAGTGTGTGTGTAATGTGTGTGTTTGTAGTGTGTGTGTAGTGTGTGTTTAGTGTATCTGCAGTGTGTGTGTGTGTGTGTGTGTGTGTGTAGTGTAGTGTGTTGTGTGTGTGTGTAATGTGTGTTTGGTGTGTGTGGAGTGTGTGTGTGTAGTGTGTGGGGAGTGTGTGTGTATCATGTGTGTATAGTGTATGTTTAGTGTGTGTGTAGTGCAAGTGTAGTGTGTGCGTGTGCTGTGTCTGTATAGTGTGTGTAGTGTGTATGTGTACTGTGTGCAGAATGTCGTGTGTGTAGTGTGTTTGGAGTGTGTGTGTAGTGTGTCTGTAGTGTGTGTGTAGCGTGTATGTAGTGTGTGTGTATAGTGTGTGTTGTGTGTGTAGTCTGTGTGTAATGTGTGTGTGTGTGTGTAGTGTGTGTGTGTAGTGTGTGTTTTCTGTGTATGTGTGTAGAGTGTGTGTGTGTAGTTTGTGTACACTGTGCGTGTATGTAGTGTGTGTGTATGTGCGTATTGGTTGTGTGTAGTTTGTGTGAAATGTGTTTGTACTGTGCGTGTGTGTATTGTGTGTGTAGTGTGTGTGTGTAGAGTGTGTGTAATGTTTGTGTGTAGTGTGTGTTTGTGTAGTGTGTGTGTGTAGTATGGATGTGTGTAGTGTGCGTAGTTTGTGTAGAGTATGTATAATGTCTGTGTGGTGTATGTGTAGTGTGTGTGGTGTGCGTGTTTGTGAGTGTAGTGTGTGTGTGTAGTGTGTGTTTCGTGTGTGTGTAAAGTGTTTGTGTGTGTAGTATATGTGTAATGTGTGTGTAGTCTGTGGTGTGAGTGTAGTGTTTGTAGTGTGTGTGTCGTGTGTGTGTAGTGTGTGTTTGTAGTGTGTATGGATTGTGTGTGTTGTGTGTGTGTAGTATGTGTGCTTAGTGTCTGTTTAGTGTGTGTGTAATGTTTGTGTAGTGTGTGGGTGGTAGGTGTCTTTAGTATGCCTTTAGTTCGTGTGTGTGTTGTGTGTCTGTCGTGTGTTTTTAGTGTGTGTGTGTAGTGTGTGTGTGTGTGTGTGTGTGTGTGTGTGTGTGTGTGTGTGTGTGTGTGTGTGTGTGTGTGCAGTGTGTATGTGTATGTGTGTGTGTGTGTGTGTGTGTGTGTGTGTGTGTGTGTGTGTGTGTGTGTGTGTAAGTGTGTGTGTGTGTGTGTTGTGTACTCTGTGTGTGTGTAAGTGTGTGTGTAGTGTGTGTCTGTGTGTGTGTGTGTGTGTGTGTGTGTGTGTGTGTGTGTGTGTGTGTGTGTGTGTGTGTGTAGTGTGTGTGGTGTGTGTATGTGTGTGTGTGTGTGTGTGTGTGTGTGTGTGTGTGTAGTGTGTGTGTGGTGTGTATGTAGTGTGTGCGTTGTGTGTGAGCAGTGTGTGTGTAGTGTGTGTTTTTTTGTGTTGTGTGTGTGTGTGTAGTTTGTTTGTAGTGTGTGCGTTGTGTGTTTAGTGTGTGTGTGTGTGTGTGTGTGTGTGTAGTGTGTGTGTGTTGTATTTGTGTGTAGTGTCTGTGTAGTGTGTTTGTAATGTGTGTTGTGTGCTGTGTCGTGTGTGTGTGTGTGTGTGTGTGTGTGTGTGTGTGTGTGTGTGTGTGTGTGTGTGTGTGTGTGTAGTTTGTGTAGGATTTGTGTAGTGTGTGTATGTGTGTGTGTAGTGTGTGTAGTTTGTGTAAAGTGTGTGTGTAGTGTGTGTGTAGTGTATGTGAAGTGTGTGTGTAGTGTGTGTGGTATGTGTCTGTAGTGTGTGTTTAGTGTGTGTGTGTGTAGTGTGTGTGTGTGTAGTTTGTGTGTAATGTGTTTATAGTCTGTGTGTGTAGTGTGTTCAGTGCGTGTGTAGTGTGTGTGTGTGTTTAGTTTGTGTGTGTAGTGTGTGTAGTGTGTGTGTGTGTGTGTGTGTGTGTGTGTGTGTGTGTGTGTGTGTGTGTGTGTGTGTGTGTAGTGTGTATTGCGTGTGGTGCGTGGCGTGTCTGTGTAGTGTATGTTTAGTGTATGTGTAGAGTATATGTAGTGTGTGTGTTGTGTATGTTTGTGTGTGTGAGTGTAGTGTGTAGTGTGTGTTTTTCGTGTTTGTTTCGTGTGTGTGTGTGTGTGTGTGTGTTGTGTGTTGATTGTGTGTGTGCGGGCATTCGTACGTGCGTGCGTGCGTGCATGCGTGCGTGTTTGTCAGTGTGGCCATGCAGATGCACACATGTGTATATCTGTGTGGGCAAGAGTGATGGAATGTACGCACACATGTTCGTGTGTGCGCGCGCGCGCGCGCGCGCGTGTGTGTAGTGAAACAGAGAGAGAGAGAGAAAGTGTGTGTATGAGTAAGAGTGAGTGCCTGTGTGAGTGAGTGTGTGTGCGTTTGCGTGTGCGTGCGTGCGTGCGTGCGTGCGCGCGTGCGTGCGCGCGTGCGTGCGCGCGTGCGCGCGTGCGTGCGTGCGCGCGTGCGTGCGCGCGTGCGTGCGCGCGTGCGTGCGTGCGTGCGTGCGCGCTCGTGCGCGTGCGTGCGTACGTGCCTCCGCGCCTGCGTCCACGCGTACGTTCGCACGTGCGTCCGCGCGTGCGTGCTCGCGTGCGTGCGTGCGTGCGTGCGTCCGCGCGCGCGGTTGTGCGCGCGTGCGCGCGCGCGCGTGCGCATGCATGCGTACGTGCCTCCGCGCGTGCGTCCGCGCGTGCGCGCGCGCGTGCGTGCATGCGTCCGCGCGTGCGTGTGTGCGTGCGCGCCTCCGCGCGCGCGCGTATGCGCGTGCGTGCGTGCGTCAGTGCGTGCGCGCGCGGACGCGCGCATGCACGCGCGGTTCGTGCGCGCGTGCGTTCGCGCGTTCGTGCGCGCGCGCGTGCGTGCCTATGTGCGCGCGTGCGTCTGCGCGTGCGTCCCAACGTTCGTGAGCGCGCGCGTGTGTGTGTGTGTGTGTGTGTGTGTGTTGTGACTACGTGCGTGAATGTTCAGAAGATGACTTAGGAACAAGAACAAGACCATCAATTACAGCATACAAGTGCGCGCGCATTGTCGCGCGCACACATGCATACACATAACAATAACTGAGTAAATGGATGAGAGTAATGTACATGTTAGTGAACATACCGTGAAAAATACGATTATGCCCCTTTTTACCTAAAATGTAGTGCCTCCAATTATGAGCAGATTATCATCAAGAACAATATTCCCACAGGATTTATATGACTGACATGTGTTAGTGCTGACGCTAAATAAAGAGTAAGACCATTTTTTTTCGGTGTTTTGACTCATTTCATTTGGCACAATGTGTTTGTGTATACTCAAAAACGGTTATTTTTGGTAAAATTTTTATAATTATGTCAATTTTTGCTGCACTAATTATCAACATAATCAAGTCATTTTTACAGGACATTATAGATCAATGCATTACAACAAAATATGCCAAAAATCTGAAAGATTTGTCAAGAAATAAGTGAGCAGTAACCTTTTTACTGAACCTAACCCCCAAAAGCAAAATTTTACCTTGGCACACAGTTATTCAAATGTGCTATTATACTGTGGCAGTGAAGGGGTTAAAGTATGAGGGATTTTGGGTTTGTAAGAAAAAAAAATGGAATAGTTGTCCACTTCACTATTTCCAGGAGGTTAAAACTTAAATGCATATTAATTATGTGTGCGCTTGAAATCTGTGTATGTGCTTAAGCATATTGAGTGGAATTTACATCTTTGTTTCTTTGAAATGCAGGTTGTCATGCGGATGAACCTAATATAGACTGTGGACCTGGGTGACAATCAGAGGTAATTTTTTTTTTAAATACTCTTTATTTTACATTTCATTACTTTGGATTTGTTAAGGCATTCACTCTGGTATACTTTGTTCAATAATGCACTTAATATTCTAGAATTCAGAAAATACATTTGATTAAAACATTTTAAGATTTTGTTGCCGAGAGGTATTTTCTTGTCACTTTCATTCTATTGTTTTTCCTTTTTCCCCCCCAACATTTGACAGACTTTGTCTTTTTTTCTGTTCCATGTGAAATGAAACCAAGTAAGTGGAACTTCGAGTAATTTTTAACTGGGAGGTCCCCCCTGTGTGCATGCTATATTTGACTGCAGTTGTAACTGGATCTTAATGCCCTTGATTTTCAATTCAGGTGGTTTTGATTCAGCATGGGCTGGACTGTTTTTCAATGAAAGAAATGGGGCTATGTCTGCTGAACTGGGTGAGAATATTTGAACTGTATTCTGTTAAGAATAAATCGCCTACGCCTTCTCATCCCAAACCATTTGCACTCATGTTATCACCATACCTACAGCAGGCAAACTTCCACTTTTGCTACTTGGTTTGTATCACGCTGTTTGACAGTGTGTATGATTATTAAAGAAATATTGCATAAATGCGGGCAGTATGTCATTACAAAACATTCATAGAAATGCTGTGTATGTTGCTGTGAGATGAGCTGTGTAAAATACTGTGTGAACTCAGTATGTAAACAACCCAGTCAATGAGTAAAAAAAAAATAATAAAAAAGAATGGGGGGTATTTTTGATAAAAATTTACTTTTTGATAATCATGTGTACAATGTTGTAAATAAGGCAAATAAAGTGATCGGAATCATACGGCGTTCTTTTGATTTTTCTAAATAAAGATACTTTTCTCAAATTATACAAAGCCTTAGTCAGGCCGATCCTTGAGTAGGAAATATTGTTTGGTATCCATATTTGAAAAGACAGTCTTCCGCAATAGAAAAAGTACAGAGGAGAGCTACTAAATTGATAAAGGAATTGAAAGACCTACCATATCAAGATAGATTGGAAAAGTTGAAATTACCATCTTTGAAAGCTCGACGATTACGGGGTGACCTGATTCAAGCCTACAAATTGTTTAATCATGTTGATGATATTGACCCTACTAAATTTTTTACTTTATCTAACTTCGACAAAACAAGAAACCCTACTGATAAAAATTACATTGAGTTTAGCCGTACTAACAACAGAAGAAAATTCACTTTCAGTAATCGAGTTGCACCTTATTGGAATCAACTTGCACCAAAATATTAAACGTGCCCCTAATTTAAATGCTTTCAAAAATCTTATAGACAAAGGAAACATGCTAATAGATGTATTATTTGATTACGATGTCTAAATATCTTGAGCATGCTCATGACCTTGATGTTAACTTATTTTTCATAGAAACCGACTTCCGCTGGTAAACTCTCTAACCGGAAGTTATCTCCCAAACCGCGAAATTCATGGCCATCGGTTACGGCTAACCGGTGGTCTTGACCGGCGGTTATTTTAACGGAGGGGGCCCCCGCCGTTAAACTGCCTAACCAGAGGTTAAATATGGCGGCGTTCGTGTACATGCGAAGTTTGCGACGGCGTGTTTTGCGACGGGAACGAGTGTTTCGCGATCGAAAAATCCAATCGACTCGTTTGACGACGTGGAAACTGTTTACTAAGTTCAGATTTCGTCATGCACACATTTTAAGTCTCATAGACGCAATAAACGAGGAAACTGAACACCCGAATCGAAGGGGAGCACTGTTGCCAGGTACAGCAAGTGTGCTTGGCCCTTCGTTTCTATGCTACTGGCACATTTCATGACGCAGTTGGAGAACTGTTCCAAGTCAGTCAACTGCATCCCGTACAATTCATTCAGTGACAGTGGCCAAGTCAGGCATCGGCAGACAGGCAAAAGAAAAGTTCTTCGACATTGCCAACTTCCCCCAAGTGTTGGCATGTGTGTTGGTACGCACATTCCAATAGCACTCCCTCCCCAGACATCAAGAACGACTTTGTGAATCGCATGAATGTCCACACCATCAACGTGCAGGTGAAGCTATGTTTCATGTGTTTGTGTCTGTGCAAATGTCTGTGTGCCTACGTGCTTGATTCAGAGAGAGAGAGAGAGTGTGTGTGTGTGTGTGGTGAGAGAGAGAGAGCTTGTGTTGCTGCTGGTAAAGCAGAGACACTGCAGTTGATCAACATACTTCTAAGGGTACTGTATCTGTTTGCCAGTTTGTTCATTTATTTTCTAGTTCTAAAGTATTTGATTCCTGCCATGCCAGTTTATGTACATTGGTATTATTGTTGGTATTTATTATGTATGTGTCCATGTTGGATTCTGCAATATAATATTTTATGAACAAGGTGGTCAATAATGTAATGTAGAGTGCAAACAAGAAGTTATCTGTAAAATAGATAAGTTCATGTTGTCATGATTTCAAATGTAAAAACCTGAACACTGCTTTGACTTTTGAGTAAACAGTAAACAACAGAAGACAAAGAGAATGTTTCAGTGAAAGCACATGAAACACACACAAACATGTTCTCAGTTGAAAGTTTATTAGACAAATGGTGTTCAACTT
>JADBJO010012553.1:0-2500 GCA_016801955.1 Conus betulinus | reverse complement strand
ATAATATATATATATATATAGACATCAGCAACAAATACAATTTTGGCACCAACATTTCAAAATGAATTAAGAAAAAAATGCTGAAGAGGAAAAAAGAACACTTGCATGCATGCACTACTCACTGCAATAATTGGCCTATATCTTACCCTCACAAAAAACAGTCATGAGCGAAACAAACATTGTTTTACACCAACTTTTAAATTTTAAGACATTATTAACACACTAGCAAAAATACATGGCATTAACAAGCTTCATTTCATGTTGTTGACTTTCAAAGTGGCTACCCTCTGGGCCCCACCATTTAACATTGTCTTAATTATAGCAGTGTTTTGACCATACAAAAATTGAAACAAAACCAAGAGCAAATTTTCACACACACACACACACACACACACAACACACACACACACACACACACACACACATTAATACATGTGTACACACATTAAGTGGGTCTCTTCCCCTCAGCACAATTACACATACATACAGAGAAAGTTTTACCTTTTCAGTCAATATCAGAAACAGAAAGAGAGAGAGGTAATCTAGAAACAGCTTCAGTTTATTGTGGGGGAAGGAGAGGAAGGGAGGGAATGAAAACTAATTAGTTTCTGTGGAGGTGGTTGGCTCTTCAGTTCCCAGATTTTTTGTTAACCATAATCCTGCCACCTTGGCCAGAGCAGTAAATGCCTTTGCTTGCTTCAGTGTCTCTATGATTTTTTCAATTTCACTACCTTTTTTTTCAAAAGCACTACCATTTTTTTCAATTTCACTGTGATCTTTTTTCAATTTCACTGCGCAGGGAAATCATTCCACAACTGGGAATCACAGTTTTCATAACGCCTTCTCTTTGCAGGTCTCCTTGGACTAAAGTCTTTTAGTTTTGTCTTTCAGGGTATTGGCTTCCCTCCATTTTGGCTGTGCTAGGGTAATTGGCTGCACATCAGGGGCAACAAGCTGCAGATCAGGGGCACCCATGCCATACATCAGGGGCAACATGCGGCACTTCAGGGCTACATCTACACTGTAGGTCTCATCTGTCATGTTTTCAGCGTGAACTTGAAAGCTGACACACCTGAACATTTTGTGGAGCTTCTGCAACAGATATCATTATGGCAGTTTTATGAAATATGAAAATGATCCTTTGTGACTTTAACGGTACCATGCTGCATATTTATGCTCACAAATGTAGCAGTGTGACTTCTGTTTCACTTTCAGCTAGAACTAACAGTTAGTAACACATACGACTAGGAATGTCGCATGCAATAAAATATTGGGTTGTATCTTGGGTGTAAAGATTTCTTCTTTCATATCACATAACTGACTTTAGTGACAACAACTTTTCCAGATGCATCCAGTTTTGGAATGTTGCTGCATAGTTTTGTACAACTCTTGGCTCTTAGCATAACATGGAGGTAGCCCTGGATATGGCACTTAGAGATCAGCTTGGCTGACAGCCATATGAAAATGAAAATGAAATGTGAATGCTTACTGATTTTAATTACAAATGACAAACCTTTAAAAACAAAACAAAACAACAAAAATGCAGTGACACACACAGTGTGTTTTTGTATAATTTTGATAATGTATCAGCTTCTTCTTTCTTGCTCTTTCTCTCTTTCTTCTTATTTTGAAATTTTATTTCTATCCGGTGAAATAATCTACAGTTTTACAACTGTCAGGCAATGTGCAATGAAGTACAACTATTAAAAAAAATGTACTAAATCATTCAGTAAGCAGTACAATTACAAGAATACCTGGTGTACAGAATGTAGGTTTCTGTTGTTCTTTGTCACACACACACACAACACACACCCACACACACACACGCACACAAGCACACACACAAAGGAAAAGACACTTTCAGTCTAAAGTGTGACACACGAAAAAGTGTGGCTTTTCATCTGATCACATCAGATTTTCCTCAACAGATTACAATCTGACATTCATCAGTGCTCTAGAACACACTTCAGGAACTGCATATATGATATTAAATTTTTGAACACACATTTTCTAAGGGACCTAATTTCACTGTGTAGTGTGGGTCAAGGATGAAAATGTTTCATTAAAATACCATATATCATTTTATTTGGATAAAATTATATTACTGAGATTGATTTCAAATAATATTTATATAAAAAACATTATCTGAAATATGAACAAAAACATGCATAAAGACAACAAGACTTGCATAGTACACAATGCTTAATTTTGCTGTTAGGTAGAATGCTGTTTGTAGTCATATGGATTCATACTTGAACACAATTGGAAAAGAACTCATGCTGCCAATCATATTTTTCAGGTGTCCAAGGTGAAGAGTTCCTCATTGACCTTGGACATGTTTATGAATCGTTGTTTAGTCGTGATGTTAGCTGAAGCTTGGCTGCCTTTGTCTTTGTGTCCTGTTGGAACTGGCCAGTGGTGGTTTGCGAAAGGTTAATATCAACAAGACATATTGGAATTATCTTTTAAGGTGTTATGTGGCTTCAATTTTGCACCTTTT
>JADBJO010012552.1:40000-55000 GCA_016801955.1 Conus betulinus | reverse complement strand
CATTATGGGCCGTTAGTAGCGGCTATAACGGTAAACTTAAACATTGGGGCATCTCTGTGACCAAAGATAGTTCGCGCCTACGGAGGGCGCACAGTCCTTGCTGTGACCCATAATGAACATACCTACAAATTTTCAGAAAGATCGGCCACTTACTTTCTGATATATTCCATTAAAAACCCGTTGTGGGTCGTTATAGCCGTTAGTAACGGCCATAACGGTGAATTAAGCGTCGGCCATGATCCGTAACCTATAATTAACATACCTACAAATTTTCAGAAAGATCGGCCGAGTACTTTCTGAGACATTCCATAAAAAGGAAAAAAGTATTATGGGCCGCTACAGCCGTCAGTAACGGCTATAACGGTAAACTAAAACGTCGGGCATCATCCGTCGCCCATAACGGACATACCTACAAATTTTCAGAAAGTTTGGCAAAGTACTTTCTGAGATATTCGATAAAGAAGAAAACAATTATGAGCCGATATAGCCGTTAGTAACGGCTATAACGGTAAACTAAAAACATCGGGCATCATCCGTAAACCATAGTGAACATACCTGCTAATTTTCACAAAGATCGGCCTACTACTTTCTGAGATATTCCATAAAGAAGAAAAACCGTCACAGGCCGTTACAGCCGTTAGTAACGGATATAACGTTAAAACTAAACATCAGGCATCATCCGTGACCCATAATGAACATAACATACCTGCTAATTTTCACAAAGATTGCCAAGTACTTTCTGAGATATTCCATAAAGAAGAAAAACCGTTACAGGCCGTTACAGCCGTTAGCAACGGCTCTAACGGGGTAACTAAAACATCGCTCATTATCATCGTGACCCATAATGAATATACCTACAAATTTTCAGAAAGATCGGCTAAGTACTTTCTGAGATATTCCATAAAGAAAAAAAACCGTTACAGGCCGTTACAGCCGTTAGTAACGGCTATAACGGGGTAAACTAAAACATCGGGCATCATCCGTGACACATAATGAACATACCTGCTAATTTTCACAAAGATCGGCCAAGTACTTTCTGAGATATTCCATTACGAAGAAAAAAACCGTTACAGGCCGTTACAGCCGTTAGTAACGGCTACAACGGTTAACTAAAACATCGCTCATTATTCGTGACCCATAATGAACATACATACAAATTTTCAGACAGCTCGGCCGAGTACTTTCTGAGATATTCCATAAAGAGGAAAAACCGTTACGGGCCGCCGTAACAGCCGTTAGTAACGGCTATAACGGGGTAAACTAAAACATCGGGCATCATCTGTGACCCATAATGAACATACCCTAATTTTCATAAAGATCGGCCGAGCACTTTCTGAGATATTCCATAAAGAAGAAAAACCGTTACAGGCCGTTACAGCCGTTAATTACGGCTATAGCGGTAAACTAAAACATCGGGCATCTTCCATGGTCCATAATGAACATACCTACAAATTTTCAGAAAGATCGGCCCAGTAGTTTTGTCTGGAGCGAGTGAAACACATTTTGACCACGGACACACGGACACACAGACAGCATTTCTTCGTTCCCGACCGGCAATGATGGAGCCATGGGGGAACCCGAAGCTGTCCCCGACTTTTCCTGGTAGATAACACCCTCAGAACCATCCTCAGAGGGTGTGGGTTGTGGATAGAGGTGTCTCCTAATTCTTGTCAGAAGGGTTGTGGGACCGGGTGGAATGTTTCCTAATTCGTGTGAGAAAGGTTGTAGGATCGGGTGGAATGTCTCCAAATTCTTGTCAGAAGGGTTGCGGGATTGGGGGAATGTTTCCTAATTCTTGTGAGAAGGGTTGTGGGATCGGGTGGAATGTCTCCTAGTTCTTGTCAGAAGGGTTGTGGGATCGGGTGGAATGTTCCCTAATTTCTTGTGAGAAGGGTTTGTGGGATCAGGTGGAATGTTTCCTAATTCTGTGAGAAGGGTTGTGGGATCAGGTGGAATGTTTCCTAATTCTGTCAGAAGGGTTGTGGGACCGGGTGGAATGTTTCCTAATTCGTGTGAGAAAGGTTGTAGGATCGGGTGGAATGTCTCCAAATTCTTGTCAGAAGGGTTGTGGGATCGGGTGGAATGTCTCCTAATTCTTGTCAGAAGGGGTTGCGGGATTGGGTGGAATGTTTCCTAATTCTTGTGAGAAGGGTTGTGGGATCGGGTGGAATGTCTCCTAGTTCTTGTCAGAAGGGTTGTGGGATCGGGTGGAATGTTCCCTAATTCTTGTGAGAAGGGTTGTGGGATCAGGTGGAATGTTTCCTAATTCTTGTGAGAAGGGTTGTGGGATCAGGTGGAATGTTTCCTAATTCTGTCAGAAGGGTTGTGGGACCGGGTGAATGTCTCCTAATTCTTGTCAGAAGGGTTGTGGGGTTGGGTGGAATGTCTCCTAATTCTTGTCAGAAGGGTTGTGGGGTTGGGTGGAATGTCTCCTAGTTCTTGTCAGAAGGGTTGTGGGATCGGGTGGAATGTCTCCTAGTTCTTGTCAGAAGGGTTGTGGGTTCGGGTGGAATGTCTCCTAGTTCTTGTCAGAAGGGTTGTGGGATCGGGTGGAATGTCTCCTAGTTCTTGTTAGAAGGGTTGTGGGATCGGGTGGAATGTCTCCTAGTTCTTGTCAGAAGGGTTGTGGGATCGGGTGGAATGTCTCCTAGTTCTTGTCAGAAGGGTTGTGGGATCGGGTGGAATGTCTCCTAGTTCTTGTCAGAAGGGTTGTGGGATCGGGGTGGAATGTCTCCTAGTTCTTGTCAGAAGGGTTGTGGGATCGAGTGGAATGTTTCCTAATTCTTGTGAGAAGGGTTGTGAGATTGGGTGGAATGTCTCCTAGTTCTTGTCAGAAGGGTTGTGGGATCGGGTGTGTGCGAGTTCGGGTGAAGGCGAAGGAGAGTTGCGTTTCCATTTTTCTTAAAACAAAAAAAAATCGTTGTGTGTGTGTGTGTGTGTGTGTGTGTGTGTGTGTGTGTGTGTGTGTGTGTGTTGTGTGTGTGTGTGTGTGTGTGTGTGTGTGCGTGTGTGTGTGTGTGTGTGTGTGCATGTGTGTGTGTGTGTGTGTGTGTGTGCGTGTGTGTGTGTGTGTGTGTGTGTGTGTGTGCGTGCGTGTGCGTGTGTGTACGTGTGCGTGTGCGTCTGAGTGTGAGTGCGCGCGCGCACACGCGCGCGCGCGCGCGTGTGTGTGTATGCTCTTCTTCTTCTTCTTCAATTAAACGTCCTTCCACTAAAAGTGATATCAGACGATGTGTTGAAGTATATGAAATGTACGTATTAACTGTGTGGGTGGTTTCTTGAAAATGTGTTGTATGAAAAAAACATTTCCTATGATATGAGTTGAGATTGGAGATGGCCAGATAGAGGGACAAAGTGTAGATGTGAGTTTGTGTGTGTGAGCGCGCGCGCGCGCGTGTGTGTGTGTGTGTGTGTGTGTGTGTGTGTGTGTGTGTGTGTGTGTGTGTCTGCACGCGCTTGTATGTAAATGTGTCAATTTTTTCCGATTTAGGCAAGTACGCTTCAAACTGAGTGTAGCATAGGAGCAAGAGTACTGTAAGTAATGCTAAGTAATTAATAATCTAATATTAAAGGATAGAACATCAAAGGTATATGCCCACTGGGCTGTGTAACAAACATTTACAAACTGAGGAAAGAAAAGAGTAGTCATTCAAAATCTTGGACACAGATGACGGACTGGATCCGTCAGATAAACTACAAACGCCCGACTTACGATATAATTCCCTTGCTCTTGGGCAATTGATTAACAGATGTCCTACATCCGAGTGTTTCTCCACACACATACATCTAATGTTTTTACAGAACTTCGTACGAAGGGAATTTAACCGCACATTGTGTGCAGTAAACTTCTAATCTCTCTAGACAGAGAAGCAAGGTGATTGCTTGACGAGGTTTTCGAGTTGATTTTGCCACAAAATTTAACACAAATCTGATAATACTGAGTATCCGATTTCATTATCAAGTTTCTGAAGCTTTCATCCGATGTTTTGTTTAGAAGAATATTGCATTCTGTTAAATCCAAAGGAATATTAAGGGGAATTGAACCTTCAACACAACATTTCGAGCTGCCTTTCTTGCAGCCTGATCGACTCTCTCATTTGCTGAAATGCACAATGAGAGGGGACCCAGCAAAAAAAACTAACTGATGTGCCTTTATCGGATAAAAGATGTATAACATGATTTATTTCTGTTATCATCTCCAAACGGATTTTTTGAATTTGAAGACTGGATTGCTTCAAGAGCAGATCTAGAATCAGTACATACTAGTACGTGACTGACATTCAGATGGAGATAAAGAATATAATTTAAGGACATTAGGATGGCGGCTAGCTCGGCACTAAAAATCGAAAAATTTCTGCCAAGATGGTACATTTTCTCCACGTTTAAGTCAGGTATTACAAAAGCTGCCCCTGTCCTACTGTCTTCTAGCACTGAGCGTCTGTGAAAATTTTTAGGTGGTTCTTGTACTACTGATTTTCCAGGTGTAAGCATACGGAAATTTTTAGTATGTTGGGTGAATCTTTTTTTGACAAATCTGAATGAATCGTATCAAAGGAGGCCTTCGTTTGTTCCCATCTTGGTACTGGTGAAAAGGATGGTTTAACAGCGATTTCATTACTATTTATGTTGGAATCTCTGATAAGGTTAGAAGTATACGAGTAGATTGATTTTGTAGATTGTATTCCTCTAGCTCGTTTTCCAAAATCTTTTTCAGAATTTAAACAAACTTCTTTTGAACAGAATTTTTCTGTGTAAAACTCTTCAGAACGAACTTCGACGCAGCTACTTTTCGAACCTCGCTGAGAGGTAGAACTCCAATCTCATTGTATGTTCCTAAGTTGGATGTATGTATGGGAACACCAAGAGCGAGTTTGTAAGCCTTGCAATCAATGCTCTGCAATTTATTTAACAGATGTTGTGGTGCGCTGAAAAATACTTCCTGAGCATAGGTTAACCTAGATCGCACAAGAGCGGTTGATAGAGGTATTAAAGTCGAAGCATCTTGGCCCCATGGTTGCTTGTTTATAATCTTAAAAAAAGTTTAAACTTTTCCGTGCTTTATTTAATATGTGGTCAATGTGCTGGTTCCATGACAGTTTAGAAGTTAAGATTATACCTAGGAATTTTACTGATTTAACATATTTTTTTCAATGCCATCTAAAGTAAAAAAAACTGGGAGCTTTTCTGGGTCATACCCAGAATTGAAAAGCATTATATGTGTTTTTTTTCTAAAGAAAGTGCGAGCCCGTTTTGTTGTAAAAATACATTTATTTTATTGAGTTCTCGTTGGTATAAAGCTTTTATGTAGTTCAGCGACCTCGAAGGGGTTATTCGTTTCATCGTTACTCTCATCCAAAGGCATATATCGTCAGCAAATTGAGCTAACTCTGTGCCTTTCGATAAGCCTTTGGGTAAATCTGCCATAAAAATATTGAATAAGATAGGAGATATTACTGAATCTTGTGGCAGTCCCATTGCAATGTTCTCGAATTTGAATAAGTATGTTCTATTTTTGTTTGAACTGATCTATTTTCTAAGAATTCTTGAACATAATTATACATGTTACCGTTAATTCCAACAGTAGCTTTTCTTTGCCATACTTGTCAAAGAATCAAGAATGTAGCTAGTATGTTCTTTCGTCTTGCAAATTGTTTTTCACTTGAGTTGTAAGTTTGACTAGGTGTTCTACTGTGGATCTGCCAGTCTGAAATCCAGCTTGGTTAATCGGTATGACATCATGCTTCTTACAGTAATAAGATAATCTATTTAGTACGATTCGTTCCATTAATTTACAGGTATGGGATGTTTAGGCGATTGGACAGTAACCGTTTATATCAGTGCGAGGTTTTCCATGTTTATATATAGGAACGATATGGAATGTTTCCATAACTGAGGTATTTTACCATCATTCCAACATTTTTGAAAAATAAATGGAGGAACTGCACAACGTTTGCTGGTGGGTGGCATAGCATTTCATTCGAAATACCATCAAGGCCGACTGAAGTTTTCTTGCTGCCTAATTTACTAAGACATTCTTGAACTTCTTGTAGTGTTATAGGAGCGTTTAGGTAGTGGTTATTCCCAGGGTCTTTATTACTACTTATATAATGCTTATCCTCTTGTTCCCGATATGATCTATTTTTTTTTCTGTCAAACTATTCATGCTGCTGTTTTTTTGGCAAACATGTCAACAAAAGCTTCAGCTTTATCAGAATTTGAAGGGAAATTAGATTTACCGAGTTTGATATAGTATTGTGGAAGTTTAATTCCATTTTTCATTGTTTTTAATTTTTTCCATACTTTTTGCAAGTCTTTGAAATTAGATACTTCATGTTTGCAAAAAAAGATGACCAGTATTGTTGCTTTGCCTGAGCTATAATTCTATTCAATTTATTTTTGCTTTCTTTTTCTCAAGAAGATTTTCAGCGCACTTATTTCGTTTGTATGCTTTTAACTTTAACTTTTTTCTCCTTTTTGCCTCCTCACAAGCTTCATTCCACCAGACATTGCCCAAATGCTTTTTAGAAACCATAGATTTTATCCTTGGAATTGATTGATTTGCGGCAGACAGCAAAGCGTTTTGAAAGAGATAATATAGCTTGTCAACATCTTGGGTGGTAACGTCATCACAGTTTATTTGAAACGTTCTTAATAATTCTGAAAGCGTATTCCAGTTGGCGAGCTTATAGTTAAATTTTGGAACTTTATCTCGAGTCTGATCAGTCGGTTCAGATCTTGCGTTTTCAAAATTGATGATTTTAGGTATGTGATCGCTGTTCATTGTGTCATCAAGGGTATTCCAATCACATATAGTTGCTAGATCTGGAGAGACTAACGTTAGATCTATAGCGCTTGGTTTGTGTTTAGGATTATCGGGGATGTGCGTTGTTCTGCCGTCATTCAACAGATAAAGAGGCGAGTCCACCAGGTTCTCAATGAATCGGTTATTTGTTACTAATTGGCAGTCTTTTTCCCAAAGTGGAGAATGAGCATTAAAATCTCCAGTGATTAGAAATTTGTTGTTTTGATCTGTCCGCAAGGTACGAAGCCATTTGGTATTTGCATCATTGGGCCCTTGCGGCAGATAAACTGACACAATCGTTAATGTGTCTGAGCCAACCTGGACTTTAATAGCGCAAGAATGTGACCCTGGAATGCCTGGTGGAACAGGACTAATACACGGCGTGTACTTTACGCCTTCTTCAATATAAATGGCTACATTGATTTTCTCGTTGGTATCCACCTTTTGGATGACTGGAGGATAGTAATAATGACAAAGCTTGGGCAATTTCATCTTTTCGTGTGTGTGTGTGTGTGTGTGTGTGTGTACAATTCCATATAAAGCGGGTAAGGGGGGGGGGGGGGGGGGAGAGGGAGGATTCCCATCCTCCAAATCAGTTTAACAGGGAGTATTCTCTTCCAAATACCTATGAAGAGGGAGGAGGGAGGGGGGGGGGGGGGGGGTCGGGGCTGGGGGGTGGACACACCACGACACGCCGCACTTATTAATCATTATTATTATTATTTTTTGCTTTAAATATTGGGAGGGGCCAGAAGATGTTCTGCTTCCTCCTCCGTACCCCAATATTTTTATGGGAGATGGCGGAGGGGTGGGGGTGGGGGGGGGGGGGGGGGGGGGGGGGAGAAGCGGCTTTCCTCCGGTTCCGACGCCACTGACAGTATGACATAAGCGATAGGGAAGATTATAGTGTCTAGATACCTGTCTTTCGCTTTGAATGAAACCTCATATCTACAGAATATGCATAACCGGTGGGCAGCTTCACACAAAAAAAACACATTGAAATAATTCAAGCTTGTTAGTAAAAGGTTGGGGTTAGCATAACCTTTTTATCATAGCTGTCTGAACAAGTGCTTGCCTGTCAAGATTTTATCAGCACGTCAAGATATTTTGTGTTCGAATTTTGCAGCCCTAGCAAAACGTATACACACATGAACGGAAATAATGTATACAACACAAGAAAGACATCGAATATTCAGGAGACGCCAAACCGGTTTTCACACGAACATGGATTTGATGATGTACAGAACACAACGTCAGCCCTATATACCCCTAAACATTGGAGCAGCTGATTGACTGTTCACTGTTCATTTGCTTACAACAATTAATGTGGAGTTTGATGGTTCCTGTTTCACGTTGTTTCTGCCGTCCGGCTAATTTGTATAGTGCTTCTTCTCCATCTTCCGTCATAGCTTACGTAGAGCAAAACCCGTCCCCACCAGAAAAAAAAAAAAAAAAAAAAAAAAGCGAAAGCAGATGACAGGCTTCCACCCATCATTTGCGCACAAGAACAGCGGGAGATTGGGACAGCGGGAAGGTAAGCGGTGGGGGGTGGCGACAGAAGAGAACAAATAGAAATAATTGTCATTCCGATCTCTAACCCGCATTATCTGTTAGAAAATATTGAAGACATAATGAAGAAACAATAAGATCGATTATAAAGATGCTGAATCTGAGATCAGGGTTTTTGGTTGTTTTCACTCCGACTGTTATTTGTGAAAGGTAACTGTGTCGGGCTAGACAGTTCGTCAATTTGTGTTAACTTCTTCACGATTGGTGAAAATTTTTTTTTTTTTTTTTTTTTTTTTTAAACAACACCTTTCGGTGACTCAGAGAGAGTGTGTGACATTCGAAGGGCAAGAACTCATTACAGCCCACCTAGAAAACAGACGACACGCGTCACGCTCGGGCGCGCAAGGCGCTTGCAAACTGTGTGCGTTCAAGACTCAGCACAGACAGACGAGGAAAACGGTGACCCAACTGTCCAAAGGCAGTGTGTTAACACTCGTCTGCGCAAAACGCGCGTAGGGACCAGACCTGTGAGCGAGTGGGACGGTGTCCAAGTGGGTTGAACGGTAGGCGGAGGCAACGCCCCGAGCTAGTTGACAGAGAAGTTGGGTCTCGATTAGCGCAGGCTGCTGTCAGGAAGGTGCGAATAGGTGGAATCTTTTGAACGAGATCACTTTTAACATAAAAGTTTAGGTTGTGTTATCGACTGAAAGATAACCAGTATGTCTTCCGAAGTGGATCTAATCGGCCAGCAAGCTCGCTCGCGTGAAGGGCGGGGGCTTTCGGTGCGTTCTGGAGACAGCGACAAGTGGATCGACATTCAGAAAAATACTTTCATGAACTGGGGTGAATCTGCAGCTCCAGGGATCGGAACATGGACTGGTGGAAGATTTTGAGCGAGACTTCGACAATGGCGTGAAGTTGTGTGCTCTGGTGGCGGCACTGCAGAACAGGAAGATTGGAAAGGTGAGTACTTTCGGTATGTTATCGTATTGAAGTTTTAAATCTCATGCTCAGATCGTACTTCTGTTGAAGACATAGGCCTATCGGACACGTTGTCACTCCATAGCTCCCCCAAACACATGTGCACATACATGCGGAACGAACCACACAGTGACACACACACACACACACACACACACACGGGGAGGTCCGCTGTCAGTGGGATCTTAGACTCTGTTCATTTACACACACACACACACACACACACACACACACAATTACATTTTTTTTTGATAGATGGTTCACATCAATTAACATTTTAACCAAATTATTTTTTAGATGGTTGAAAAGATAAACTCAGGACAATAAATTATTAATTAATGCCTATCTCTAACACAATTACATGAAATTGTACAGAGAGAAAAAAGTTCAGAAAGGCATACATGTATGGACCAAATCAAGACAATCAGTCTGAATTAGAATACAATTGAAATTGTAATTCATTGTTTATGACTGTGTACACGACTTATCATCTTTATGTACACATACATCATAAATGCTTGAAACTCTTGGTAGTCTCTGACAGATGTGTATATATGTGTGTGTGTGTGTGTGTGTGTGTGTGTGTGTGTGACCATACTGTGTTTCCAGTCAGGATGTTTATTGCTCATTTTTCATCTTATTACAATTTAATTTTTTGATAATTTCAGCCACTTGAACATAAGATCATACATTAATTTTTTACTTTGCTAATACTAGTAGCATCATGTTGATTTCCAGAAATGAGAATGGATACATAATAGAGCCTGGCATTTTTTACTGTGATTTAGGCAGTTTGTAAACAAACAAACAAACAACAAAAAACTCTCATGGTCTTGAAAGGATCAGTATATTTTTAATTTACTCTGCAAGGTACAATCCTAACATCCTTGTAAGATTCGTAATTTTGCTAAAACTTTGTGTGTGTGTTCTCTGTGTGTGTGTGTGTGTGTGTGTGTGTGTGTATGTGTGTGTGTGTGTGTGTGTCTGTGAGAGAGAGAGAAAGAGAGACAGACAGACAGACAGACAGACAGACAGACAAAGAGTACTAAGCGTGCTAAGACCATAATAAATTTACAGTTAAACACAAGACTTAAAATTTTTTTTTTTTATATCAACGTCGTATCAAAAGTTCCACTTCATTTAAAACAGGTTTCAGAATTATGTAAGTTCATAACTTTTACTTAAGGCCAGACATGTTATTGTACACAAACTAATTTTTATATGTTTGAAAACAAACCCATTCAAACAATTTGGTAAAGAAAGCAGTTTTTTTTTCTTTCAATTGAAATAATGACATGGTTACTTCGATTTCAGAAAAGATTTCGTGACTTTGTTTGGGAGAAGGTAACAAGCGAAGTCTTCAAGTGTACAACACATCCTATCAACAACTATGTGCACTGCTTACTAAGTCGGGAGAGAGCATGTGTCATGTATCACTTTGTGTTGACTGCAGTTAAGGCCTTTGAAAGTGATGTTGAATACCTGAATGATAAAGGTGTGGTCAGTATGCCTTGTGCATTAACACTTATACCACCAACTGGTGATGATTGTGCACAGCTTGGGCGAAGGGTACTTCAGTTTTTAACTGAACTTTGAGACTGTGGACTGGGATTGTCTTGTTGTGGCAGGCAGTCCGTATTCCAATATGTGTCCATCACTGTGTCAGGTTTCAATGGTAAAGTTTTGCAAATTGCCTGAGCAGGCAAAAAAAAAACCCAAAAAAAACTGGAGAGCATCGGTGGTGTGAGGAAATAGAGATTAATGTGAAAGCAGGGTTCGAAGCAACATCAAACCTACAAAGAAAAAAAACACACACACACATCTTCTTTTATGATGGATAGGGATGATGACGATGATGATGCCTCGTTCCTCCAGCTCCCATCCCCTACCTTTCTCCTCTCTCCTCTTTCCCTCACCTTATGTGCCCTCCAAATTCATACCAAGAAAAGAGTGCAATCAAGATGTTTGTTTGTTACTGTTAGTTGTTTGGTTTTGCTTTTTTTTTTTTTCACAAGGCAGGAAGAATGGGGTGGGGCAAGTAGTTGTATGCATGCAAATGTTATGTCATGTTTGATAGCAATCTCATTCAGGTGCACAGCAAATTAACTTGAAAACAGTCTCCAAAGTGCAGGCAGTCTCCAAACAGTCTCCAGATCAGCACATTGTTGGGGGGTAAGGTGGTAGGATGGGGTAGAGAGAGGCTTCTGAAAATAGTAAACTGTTTTGTTTTAACAACATTTTGTATCATTGTGTATAGTTTGTACAACTTGATCCATGCATGGATAATTTGCACAACTTAAAAAATGATGCACATGTATCAAACTGTGATGTCTCCAGACAGTCCTGATTCTGTATTGTGTGTAGTTAGTCCTAATTCAGTGAATGCCATGTGAACTGCTTTGTCTGTGGTCATGTCAGTCCTAATTCAGCGTACAGTGTGACTTGCGCTGTCTGTAAAAAGTCAATCCTAATTCAGTCTACAAAATGTGACCTGTGTTGTTTGTAGTCGGTCCTAATTCAGTGTACACAGTGTGATGTGTGTTGTCTGTAGTCAGTCCTAATTCAGTGTACACACATGTGTGACATGTATTGTCTGTAGTCAGTCCTGATACAGTATACACAAGGTGATGTGTGTTGTCTGTAGTCAGCTCTAATTCAGTGTACACAATGAATGTGACTTGTGTTGTCTGTTGTCAGTTCTAATTCAGTGTACACAATGTGATGTGTGTATTCAGTCCTGATTCAGTATGTATACACAATGTGATCTGTGTTGTCTGCAGTCAGTCCTGATTCAGTGTACACAGTAAGATCTGCGTGGTCTGTAGTCAGTCCTGATTCAGCGTACACAATGTGACATGTATTGTCTGTAGTCAGTCCTAATATAGTATGTATACACAATGATGATGTGTGTTGTCTGTAGTCAGTCCTGATTCAGTGTACACAATGTGACTTGTGTTGTCTGTTGTCGGTTCTAATTCAGTATACACAATGTGATGTGTGTTGTCTGTAGTCAGTCCTGATTCAGTGTACACAATGTGATGTGTGTTGTCTGTAGTCAGTCCTGATTCAATGTACACAATGTGATGTGTGTTGTCTGCAGTCAGTCCTGATTCATCAGTGTACTCAGTGTGATCTGTGTTGTCTGTAGTCAGTCCTGAGTCGGTGTAGACAGTATGATCTGTGTTGTCTTGTAGTCTGTCCTGATTCAGTGTAGACAGTGTGATCTGTGTTGTCTGTAGTCAGTCCTGATTCAGTGTACACAATGTGATCTGTGTTGTCTGTAGTCAGTCCTGATTCAGTGTAGACAATGTGATGTGTGTTGTCTGTAGTCAGTCCTGATTCAGTATGTATATATACACAATGTGATGTGTGTTGTCTGTAGTCAGTCCTGATTCAGTGTAGACAATGTGATCTGTGTTGTCTGTAGTCAGTCCTGATTCAGTGTAGACAATGTGATGTGTGTTGTCTGTAGTCAGTCCTGATTCAGTGTACAAGGTGTCCGAGTCTTGTCTTCAGTCATGTGGAAATGATCTCCAAAGTCACTGGTAGATGAACGATTGAGTGTATGAATTTCTAAGAACCAGGAATCGATGTGTATTGGCATGCATTTCTGTGCTTTTGGTCCCCACATTTGCAAAGTTTGTTATGAAAAGATTGCAGGGGTCTAGGTGCCCATTTATATTAAAACTTTATACCTGTATTGGAATTTAGATCTAGAGTGTGTAATATGTTCTGTAGGCATTCTACTTCACCGTCAGATGGATGCAATGTACTGTATAGGCCATATGTTGTATACGACCATGAGGGCTCCAATGTTGAAAGAACAGATTTTTATTGTTCTCCATTTAAAAAAAAAAACATGACGAGGAAAAGGGGTGTAAAGGAGTGAGGGAAAATAGGGACGGGGAGGGGGGGGGGGGGGGGGGGGGGGGGGAAAGTGAAGAATTGTATAAATAATAGGGTTGAGTAATCGGGGAAATTATCAAGATAACCAGTTCTTTCCTGATAGTCATCAAATTGTCATCAGTTATTTAGTCATAGTCCTGTGTAAAATCCACATGTGGTCTTTGTGTATAGGGCGTCTATTGAAGTGCATAACTGACTTTGACAGGTGATCAGAAATCCAGTGAACCAGCATCAGTCTTTGGAGAATGTGACTGTAGCGCTGAAAGCCATTGCCGACGACAATGTTCGCCTGGTCAACATTGGTAAGCCCTCTCACTGTTCTGTATGGATACATCTTGTAGTAGTGGATGTCATGACGACATGGCAACATTCCCTGTATGTCTTGATAGTTGGTAGGGCCACTCGCTGCTCCATGTGTGTCTTAGAAGTGGACGTCAACAGGGACTTGGGTGTCACTGTTCTCTGTATGTCTTGGTAGTGGTTGTCATGGAGGCATGGCAATGTTCCCTGTACGTGTTGGTGATTGGTGAGGCCACTGGCTGTTCCCTGTATGTGTTGGTGATTGGTGAGGCCACTGGCTGTTTCCTGTATGTCTTGGTAATTGGTGAGGCCACTGGCTGTTCCCTGTATGTCTTGGTGATTGATGACGCCACTGGTTGTTTCCTGTATGTCTTGGTAATTGGTGAGGCCACTGGCTGTTTCCTGTATGTCTTGGTAATTGGTGAGGCCACTGGCTGTCCCCTGTATGTCTTGGTAATTGGTGAGGCCACTGGCTGTTCCCTGTATGTCTTGGTAATTGGTGAGGCACTGGCTGTTCCCTGTATGTCTTGGTAATTGGTGAGGCCACTGGCTGTTTCCTGTATGTCTTGGTAATTGGTGAGGCCACTGGCTGTTCCCTGTATGTCTTGGTAATTGGTGAGGCCACTGGCTGTCCCCTGTATGTCTTGGTAATTGTGAGGCCACTGGCTGTTCCCTGTATGTCTTGGTAATTGGTGAGGCCACTGGCTGTTCCCTGTATGTCTTGGTAATTGGTGAGGCCACTGGCTGTTTCCTGTATGTCTTGGTAATTGGTGAGGCCACTGGCTGTTCCCTGTATGTCTTGGTAATTGGTGAGGCCACTGGCTGTTCCCTGTATGTCATGGTAATTGGTGAGGCCACTGGCTGTTCCCTGTATGTGTTGGTGATTGGTGAGGCCACTGGCTGTTCCCTGTATGTCATGGTAATTGGTGAGGCCACTGGCTGTTCCCTGTATGTGTTGGTGATTGGTGAGGCCACTGGCTGTTCCCTGTATGTCTTAGTTGGTGGTGAGGCCAGTGTTCTTTGTGTGCCTTGACATGGTTGTGGTCAAGACATGTGCTGTTTCCTTTGTGTGTTGGTAGTTGGTGAGGCCATTCTCAGTTTCCTGTGTGTATTGGTAGTTAATGAGGCCACTCTCTGTTTCCTGTGTTTGTTGGTGTTAATGAGGCCACTCTCTGTTTCCTGTGTTTGTTGGTAGTTAATGAGGCCACACTCTGTTTCCTGTGTTTGTTGGTAGTTAATGAGGCCACTCTCTGTTTCCTGTGTTTGTTGGTAGTTAATGAGGCCACTCTCTGTTTCCTGTGTTTATTGGTAGTTGATGAGGCCATTCTCTGTTCCCTGTTTTTGTTGGTAGTTGATGAGGCCACTCACTGTGGGAAGGGGAGAGTGGGAAGATTGTGTGTGAGTGTGCTTTGCATATGTGTTTGTGGTGAGGGGGGGGGGGGGGGGGGTAGGGGTGACAAAGAATGGGGAGGACGCAATTGCTGTAATTTAATTCACTTCAA
>JADBJO010012552.1:27500-35000 GCA_016801955.1 Conus betulinus | reverse complement strand
ATTCCCACCCACATGCAACTTTACCTGCCGAATTTCCAGCCAACCCTTCTACAGTTTATTTGTCAAATTTCCACCCATCTTCCCTCAACTTTATCTGTCAAATTCCTACCCACCCTCTCAACTGCAGCTTTACCTGTCTTTACATGTCCTGTTTCACCTCACCTGAACAACAGCCACCTAAAAAAATCTACCCATCCATCCATCTACACACACACACATGCACACACGCATGCATGCACGCACACATGCACGCATGCACACATACACACATGCACGCATGCATGCACGCACAAAGAAATGATGAAAAAGGTGTGCAAGTATATTGTTTCTGTGTGCTCGTGTGACATGCAGTGTAACAAACACATGCGTACCGTTTTGTATGGGATTCTTGTTGCATCAGAGATAGCTTGCTGTGGCTGTGGAAAGGATGAAAAGCTACTATTCCTGCACCTCCCCACCAACCACAAAATATCCTGCCAAATTCCGGCCCCTACCCTCGACGAAATTGCTTGCCAAAGAGAGAAAAAATTTTACACCCTGTCCTGCAACTTATTCTGTTGTGTTCCCACTCCACCCAGCCCAATTTTGACTATCTAATTCACATCTCACCTCAGCTCCCCCCTACCCCCCTTTTATTTCAAATCTGCCAGATTCTGTTCCCACCATTATGCAACTTTATCTGACAATTATTCCCTCTCCACCATTGTGAACCTTTCCAGCCAAGCTTCTACATCAGGTTCATGTAACTTTACAAGCCAAGTTTCCAGTGCATCTTTAAAATGCAGCTTTACCTGCCAAATTCCCACCCCACCCTGATGCCACCTTACCTGCCAGATTGTGACCTGGTCTTTATGCAACTTTATCTGCCATATATCCACCCTAGGTTCATACAGCTTCCTCGCCAAATTCCCATGGCACCCCTTCTCAACCTGTCGGTCAAACTCATCTGTACCTTACCATTCAATCCCTACTCTGCTCTTTTCAACCGTAACTGCCATTTTCCCACCCCACCCGGTCACGCAACTTTCCTGCCCGATTCCCACTTCACCCATCTCAGTCTTATCTGCCAAATTCTCATTCTGCTGTTCTCAGTCTAACCTGCCATATTTCAGCCCCAGCCTTTTCAACCTCCACTGTCAAATTTCTTCTCCACCCTTCTTGACCCCTATTTGTCCAAGTTCCACCTCAACCTCAACAGTCAAATTTCTGCTCCAGCCTTCTCAACCATACCTGTCAAGTTCCTGCTCACCTTCTGAGCCTCCCCTGTCCGATTCCCACCACACTCTGTCTGACGTTTTTAGTCCCGAGTGGTTCTTCGTGGTTGGCTTAGCTGTAAACAACAATAACTGAATCAAGTATAGCTTCCTCTTCTCAGAATTGTCAGCAACCTGAGATCAACTCTCCCTCCAATTCCCCCCACATTCTGTCTGGCGTTTTAGTCCTGAGTGGTTCTTTGTGGTTGGCTCAGCTGTAGTGTAAACAACAATAACTGAATCAAGTATAGCTTCCTCTTCTGAGAATTGTCAGCAACCTGAGATCAACTCTCCCTCCAATTCCCCCCACATTCTGTCTGGCTTTTTAGTCCTGAGTGGTTCTTTGTGGTTGGCTCGGCTGTAGTGTAAACAACAATAACTGAATCAAGTATAGCTTCCTCTTCTGAGAATTGTCAGCAACCTGAGATCAACTCTCCCTCCAATTCCCCCCACATTCTGTCTGGCTTTTTAGTCCTGAGTGGTTCTTTGTGGTTGGCTCGGCTGTAGTGTAAACAACAATAACTGAATCAAGTATAGCTTCCTCTTCTGAGAATTGTCAGCAACCTGAGATCAACTCTTCCTCCAATTCCCCCCACATTCTGTCTGGCTTTTTAGTCCTGAGTGGTTCTTTGTGGTTGGCTCGCTGTAGTGTAAACAACAATAACTGAATCAAGTATAGCTTCCTCTTCTGAGAATTGTCAGCAACCTGAGACCAACGTTCCCCCCCCCCCTCCCCACAACGCTTCCTCGAGTAAAACAGAAAGAATCTGTCAAGTGCGAAGACTGTTAACACCTGTTGTTTGACTCACCCTGAACCACTTGAGTTGTCTTGAAAGGTGACAGTGGTGGTGCCTTTCACTGGGTCTCTTTTACAGTGAAACACTCTGGGTCAAAATAGATACAGTAGAGTAGTGATGGCAGATAACATCGGTCTTGTCGGTATGTGTGTCACAGCAGTCCCCTGTGGGAATGTGATGGGTCAGTGAAGATGTAGGAAAGCCACGGCTGATAGCGCTGTCTGCCTTGTTGTGTTATGCATTATCACAGGTGAACCCTGTGAGTATTGAACGGGTCATTGAAGGTGTATGGAACACGTTGCTGAAAGCTCTTGTCTTCTTGGGCTCATCAGGACAATCAACGCCACTCAGTATCTGATAAATAAAGGAGGTAACACGACCCAGTGTCATATAATGATGTAGGTAATACTACTCAGTGTCTCGTAATGAAATAGGTAACGCTACTCGGTCTTATAAATGAAGGAGGTAACACTACTCAGTGTCTGATAAATGAATGAGGTAACACTACCCAGTGTCATTTAAATTAAAGAGGTAACACTACCCAGTGTTTTATAATGGAATAGATAACACTACTCAGTGTCTTATAATGAAATAGGTAACACTATTCAGTGTCTTATAAATGAAAGAGGTAACACTACTCAGTGTCTTATAATGAAAGAGGTAACACTACTCAGTGTCTTATAAATGAAGGAGGTAACACTACTCAGTGTCTTATAAATGAAGGAGGTAACACTACCAGTGTCTTATAAATGAAGGAGGTAACACTACCCAGTGTCTTATAAATGAAGGAGGTAACACTACCCAGTGTCTTATAAATGAAGGAGGTAACACTACCCAGTGTCTTATAAATGAAGGAGGTGACACTACCCAGTGTCTTATAAATGAAGGAGTAAACACTACCCAGTGTCTTATAATCAAGGAGGTAACACTACTCAGTGTCTTATAAATGAAGGAGGTAACACTACCCAGTGTCTTATAAATGAAGGAGGTAACACTACCCAGTGTCTTATAAATGAAGGAGGTAACACTACCCAGTGTCTTATAAATGAAGGAGGTAACACTACTCAGTGTCTTATAAATGAAGGAGGTAACACTACTCATTGTCTTACAATGAAATAGATAACACTATTCAGTGTCTTATAAATAAAAGAGTTTACGCTACTTATTGTCATAAATGAAGAAGGAGGTAACACTACTCAGTGTCTTATAATGAAACGGGTAACACAACTCAGTGTCTTATAGATGAAGGAGGTAACACTGTTCAGTGTCTTTATCATTGAAATAATGACAGTCTGGAGGTATTAAATACAAAAAGAAAATCCCAAAGAGAACATTTAGATTTCCCAAGCTCAACGCCTTCAGCTCCTACCCCTACCTCCCAGTCCCTCCTGCACCCCATGTGGTGTGCCACTGCCTTCTTACATTCTTGTGTGTTGTCAGGGTGTTTTTTTTTTTTTTTTTAACATGACTATTACGGATGACACCATTGTGTGTTGCATTGCATTGAACTGAGTGCAGTATCTTGCCACTGTATTATTCAATTAGTTTTTCCTCACAGCAAACACAGACAGACAGACAGACAGACAGACAGACGGACAGACAGTCTCTCTCTTTCTTTTGTCTGTCTGATTATCTCTCTCTCTCTCTGTTGCTGTGTAAGTGTGTGAGTGTGTGTGTGTGTGTGTGTGTGTGTGTGTGTGTGTGTGTGTGTGTGTGTGTGTGTGTGTGTGTGTCTCTCTCTCTCTCTCTCTCTCTCTCTCTCTCTCTCTCTCTCACACACACATACACGCACGCACGCACACAAGATCTTTGTACAAGAGGGAGAACTGATTCCCCGGCTGTATACCTGAGTGAGTGAACCATGTACTTCCGACTTCCTGTGAGCATGTGTTAGTTAGTATAGGGGCCCTGCATCAGTGTGTGTGACGTGAGAGACAAGCCCCGGCAATCAGGGGGTGGAAGTGGCAGCCAGGTTCTGCCCCATGGTTAGTCAGGGCTGCAAATGGTAGGGCTGTGTGTGTCTGGAAGGAGGGGAAGGACCCCCAATTGGGGACCTCCGTCTTTAAGCTTCTCAAGTGGCGGTTCAGGTCTTCGTTTAATCGGCTGTTGGGGGTAGTTAGTGAGTACTACTTGCCCTGACATGTTTGAAATAACTGGAGATCTGTTTATGTGGGGTGAAGGGACATCCACGAGCTCTTTGTTTGCTGGAAGGTGGAAAATGTAGCAGTGAGCTGGCTGAAGAGGTTTGCGTCCATATCTACAGCTCATAATACCAGTTGCCTTTGATGGGTTTGAAGAAATTGACCTGCATATAATTCATAATACCTGTTGCCTTTGATTAGTTGAAGATATTGACCTCATATGATTCATAATACCTGTTGAATTGATTAGTTGAAGATATGGACATGCAAATAATTCATAATACCTGTTGCCTTTGATTAGTTGAAGATATTGACCTGCATATAATTCATTATACCTGTTGCCTTTGATGGGTTGAAGATATGGACATGCATATATTTCATAATACCTGTTGCCTTTGATAGGTTAAAGATATTGACCTGCACACAGTCCATAATACCTGTTGTCTTTGATGGGTTGTAGAGATTGACCTGCATATTATAGTCCACAATACCAGTTAGCATTAGTTGGTTGAAAGTATTAATGTGCATGTAGTCCATAATACCGGTTGCCTTTGATGGGTGTAGATATTGACCTGCATATAGTCCACAATATTACCAGTAAGTAGTAGGTAGTTGAAGGTATTGATCTGCATACAGTCCATGATACTTGTTGGTATTGCCCAGTTGAAGATATCAACTTGCATATAGTCCATAAAAAAGCATGATTCAGGTTACTATTGGCTGGTTGAAGATCTTGGCCTGCACAGTCCACACTACCCGTTGGTATTGACTTGTTGAAGATATTGGCCAGTAGAAAGTGCATAATGCTTCCTAGTATTGGCTGGCTGAAGATAGTGACCTACATAAAGTCCATAATACCTGTAGGTACTGGATGGTGAAGACATCAGCATTACCTGTTGGCATTGGACGGTGAAGACATCAGCATTACCTGTTGGCAGTAGATGGTGAAGACATCAGCATTACCTGTTGGCAGTAGATGGTGAAGACATCAGCATTACCTATTAGTTATAGATGGTGAAGACAGCAGCATTGCCTGTTAGTAGTAGATGGTGAAGACAACAGCATTACCTGTTAGTAGTAGATGGTGAAGACAACAGCATTACCTGTTAGTAGTAGATGGTGACAACAACAGCATTACCTGTGGACATTGGATGGTGAAGGCATCAGCATTACCTGTTAGTAGTAGATGGTGAAGACAACAGCATTACCTGTTAGTAGTAGATGGTGAAGACAACAGCATTACCTGTTAGTAGTAGATGGTGAAGACAACAGCATTACCTGTAGACATTGGATGGTGAAGGCATCAGCATTACCTGCTAGTAGTAGATGGTGAAGACAACAGCATTACCTGTTAGTAGTAGATGGTGAAGACAACAGCATTACCTGTAGACATTGGATGGTGAAGGCATCAGCATTACCTGCTAGTAGTAGATGGTGAAGGCATCAGCATTACCTGTTAGTAGTAGATGGTGAAGACAACAGCATTACCTGTTAGTAGTAGATGGTGAAGACAACAGCATTACCTGTAGACATTGGATGGTGAAGGCATCAGCATTACCTGTTGATACTGGATGGTGAAAAACGTATGCATTACATGTAGGTATTGGGAGCTGAAATGATTGTCATGAATATCAGTAATACCTGTTGATACTGGATGATGAAGATATTAGCATAACCTGTTGATGTTGGATGGTGAAGATATCAACATTACCTGTTGATATTGAATGGTGAAGGCATTAGCATTACCTGTTGGTTTTGGGGGCAGAAAGTATTGTCATAAATATATCAGTAATACCTGTTGGTATTGGATGGTGAAGATATCAACATAATTGTAAGACATGTTGACATTTGGATGGCAAAGATATATGGTAGTAATACCTATTGGTATTGGAAGGCGGAGATGATATATTCAGTAAATGGGTAATACCTGTTGGTACTGAATGTGAAGACGACAGGTATACCTGTTGCTATTGGATAGCGAAGATGATAGGAACACCTGTTCATATTAGATGGTGAAGATAATAGTGATACCTGTGGGTATTGGATGGTAAAGATAATAGTGACACTTGCTGGTATTGGATGATGAAGATGATTGTACTATCTGTTGGGACTGGATGGCAAAAATAGTCAAACGTGTTAGTCCTGGGTGATAAAAATATCAGCATAATGGTACTAGCTGTTAATATTGGATGGTGAGGATAATGCGCTCATTCATTCCTGTTGGTACTGGATGGTGAAGAATACGTGCAAGTATAATGGATGATGAAGATGACCGTAATACCTGCTTTTACTGGATGGTGAAGATTATAGTAATACTCATTTTTATTGGATGGTGAAAGATGATAGTAATACTTGTTTTTATTGGATGGGGAAGATGATAGTAATACTCGTTTTTTATTGGATGGTGAAGATGATAGTAATTTCTGTTGGTGTGTTGAATGGAAGATGATCCAGTAGTAACACCCGTTGGTGATGGAAGATGAAGATAATACAGTTTTTATTTTAGGATTATCTGTTGGTATTGGATGGTGAAGGTATTAACACAATAGTGAAACCTCTTGGTATGGAACAGTGCAGATAAAATATTAGTCAATAATAATGGCTGGATGGTGAAGATATCAACATAACAGTCAGTTGTTCTTGCTTGTATTGGACAGTGAAAATATTAACATAATAGTTAATGATAATGTTGATGATTGGATGGTGAAGATGTCAGCAACATTTGTTGGTAATGGATTGTGATGATAATGTAATAGTCAAGTGATAGCTGTTGGTATTTGATAGTGAAGATAGTACATTAATCAGTAATATCTGTTAGAAGGTGGATATACCAACATAATAGTCAGTAATACCTATGGTTGATCAGCCAATGGTAAGATATTGACCAGCCTATAGTAAGATATTGACACTATGGTAAGATATTGATCAGCATATAGTAAGATATTGACACTATGGTAGGATATTGATCAGCGTATAGTAAGATATTGACAAGCCTATGGCATTGATGGACACCTACGAAGTCAGGATGACCACAGACCTTAGGTGTCAGTCATGGGTGACAGTGTAAACGTGATGTAACCAGCCCAGTCCTTTTTGCGACCATCTGGGATTTGGGAACTCCTCTGAGATTAAAACAGCAGCAGCAGGAGTAGGAGAGAAGTAACAGTAATTCTATTGTGTGAAGACAAATAACTGTGTTCCTCAGGCATCATTGATAGTCATAGTAGTAATGATAGTTATACTTCATGTCATGCTCCTGTCTCAGACAAATGACTGTGTCATTCTTCTGGTATTGGCATTATTCTTCTG
>JADBJO010012552.1:17500-25000 GCA_016801955.1 Conus betulinus | reverse complement strand
CAGTGCATGGCATCCTGCTCCAACCCCCTATACTGTGCCATGCCACGTTCCCTGCAACTCGCTACAATCACACCACCTCCTGCATCACAGACCACACCGCACCATAATGCGGTACACTGCACCGCATCTCACCACACAGTATCACACCACATTACATCCGTCGATACCCATCAATCTATCTGTGTGTGTATTTATCCACAACTCTCTGTTTGTGTCTGCCTAACTATATGATTGTCTTTTATAGATCTGTCTTAGTCTTGTCTGTCTGTCTGTAGCCTGTGTGACCAGTTACTAGATCAGTCTATCTGACTGGATGGATTGTGTTACATAGAGAAGACATGGTTAATGACAATGTTTTGTGTATGTTTAATACAGGTAGAGAAGATATGGTATGAGACAATGCTGTGTGACAATGTTGCGTGATACAGGCAGTCAAGACACAGTTAAGAACAGTGTTGTCATACAGGCAGTGAAGACACAGTAAATGACAATGACAGTGTTGTCATACAGTCAGTGAAGACACAGTGAATGACATTGACAGTGTTGTGTCCTACAGACAGCGAAGACACAGTGAATGACATGGACAATGTTGTGTCCTACAGTCAGTGAAGACACAGTGAATGACACTGACAATGTTGTGTCCTATATGCAGTGAAGACACAGTGAATGACGTGGACAATGTGGTGTCCTACAGACAGTGAAGACACAGTGAATGACATTGACAATGTTGTGTCCTACAGGCAGTGAAGACACAGTGAATGACACTGACAATGTTGTGTCCTACAGTCAGTGAAGACACAGTGAATGACACTGACAATGTTGTGTCCTACATGCAGTGAAGACACAGTGAATGACACTGACAATGTTGTGTCCTACAGGCAGTGAAGACACAGTGAATGACATTGATAGTGTTGTGTCCTACAGATAGTAAAGACACAGTGAATGACAGTGTTGTGTCCTACAGACAGTAAAGACACAGTGAATGACATGGACAGTGTTGTGTCCTACAGGCAGTGAAGACACAGTGAGTGACATGGACAGTGTTGTGTCCTACAGGCAGTGAAGACACAGTGAGTGACATGGACAGTGTTGTGTCCTACAGGCAGTGAAGACACAGTGAGTGACATGGACAGTGTTGTGTCCTACAGGCAGTGAAGACACAGTGAGTGACATGGACAGTGTTGTGTCCTACAGATAGTAAAGACACACAGTGAGTGACATGGACAGTGTTGTGTCCTACAGACAGTAAAGACGCAGTGAGTGACATGGACAGTGTTGTGTCCTACAGGCAGTGAAGACGCAGTGAGTGACATGGACAGTGTTGTGTCCTACAGGCAGTGAAGACACAGTGAGTGACATTGATAGTGTTGTGTCCTACAGATAGTAAAGACACAGTGAATGACAGTGTTGTGTCCTACAGACAGTGAAGACACAGTGAGTGACATGGACAGTGTTGTGTCCTACAGGCAGTGAAGACACAGTGAGTGACATGGACAGTGTTGTGTCCTACAGGCAGTGAAGACACAGTGAGTGACATGGACAGTGTTGTGTCCTACAGGCAGTGAAGACACAGTGAGTGACATGGACAGTGTTGTGTCCTACAGGCAGTGAAGACACAGTGAGTGACATGGACAGTGTTGTGTCCTACAGATAGTAAAGACACAGTGAGTGACATGGACAGTGTTGTGTCCTACAGACAGTAAAGACGCAGTGAGTGACATGGACAGTGTTGTGTCCTACAGTCAGTGAAGACGCAGTGAGTGACATGGACAGTGTTGTGTCCTACAGGCAGTGAAGACACAGTGAGTGACATTGATAGTGTTGTGTCCTACAGATAGTAAAGACACAGTGAATGACAGTGTTGTGTCCTACAGACAGTGAAGACACAGTGAGTGACATGGACAGTGTTGTGTCCTACAGGCAGTGAAGACACAGTGAGTGACATGGACAGTGTTGTGTCCTACAGGCAGTGAAGACACAGTGAGTGACATGGACAGTGTTGTGTCCTACAGGCAGTGAAGACACAGTGAGTGACATGGACAGTGTTGTGTCCTACAGGCAGCGAAGACATCGTAAACGGCAGTCAGAAGCTGATCCTGGGCCTGGTGTGGCACCTCATCCTGCGCTATCAGATCGGCAAGACCAAGTTCCCACCCAGAAAGTTGATGCTGGCGTGGCTGCAGGCCGTCATCCCAGAATGCAACATCACCAACTTCACCTCCGACTGGAACAATGGAATCGCCCTCAGGTACTGTTGGTGGGATATTGTGGGGTTGATTGTGTGTGTGTGTGTGTGTGTGTGTGTGTGTGTGTGTGTGTGTGTGTGTGTGTATGTTGTGTGTGTGTGTGTGTGTGCATGTTTGTGTGTGCACATGTGTGTGCACATGTGTGAGTGTGTGTGTATGTGTGTGTGTGTGTGTGTGTGTGTGCGTGTGTGTGTGTGTGTGAGGGGAATGACTGGTTTCACATATGAAATCATCTCTGATATGTATTGTTTGTTCAGTGTATGAACTTGTGTGCAGTGACAGAAGGGAGTGTTGAAACATGTCATGATAAATTCTGAGCAGGTTGTGTGTGAGGAAGGAAGAAGACTGTTGAAACATGTCTTAATTAAATAGTCTAAATTGTGTGTAGTGACATACGCAAATGGTTGAAACATACTTATCATGATAGTCAGACTTGTGTGTAGTGACATAAGCAGTTTGTTGAAACATGCAAGGATAATCAAACTTGGTGACATAAGTAGTCTGTTGAAACACAGATGTTGAAGCATGTCATGATAGTCGACTTGTGTGTGTGCTGACAAAAGAAGTCTGCTGAAACGTGTGAGGATGGCTTAACTTGTTGTATTTGTCGACATGAGCAGACTTGTTGAAACACATTCTTTGCGTGCACTTTGTCCTCCATGTCGTCAACAAGGGTGAGAGGTGAACATTTTTTTGGTGTGTTGGGTGAAGGGGTGGGAGGTGAGGCCAGTACAAGGGACAGGTGAGAGAGAGACAGGGGAGCAGGTACTTTGTACCAGTGCATATTTGTGCTTGTGTAGACCTGAAGGTGTTTTTTTTTTTTTTTTTTTTTTTAAATTAAGAAAAAAGAAAATCTTATTCCATGGTTTGCATAGATCCCACCGATCTGTACCAAAGCCAGGCCGGCTGCTGTAGAAGATGACACTAGCTTTAAACTAATATGACTCGCCCTGTGTTCGCCAAAAGGCTGACTGTAAACTAGTGTGAGTCGCCTGTGTTCATTAAAAGGCTGACTATGAACTAGTGTGAGTCGCCTGTGTTTGTCAAAAGGCTGACTATGAACTAGTGTGAGTCACCTGTGTTAGTCAAAAGGCTGACTATGAGCTAGTGTGAGTCGTCTGTGTTCATCAAAAGGCTGACTATGAACTAATGTGAGACGCCTGTGTTCATCAAAAGGCTGACTATGAACTAGTGTGTGTTGCCTGTGTTCATTGGTAGGTTGACTATGAACTAATGTGAGACGCTTGTGTTCATTGGTAGGTTGACTATGAACTAATGTGAGATGCCTGTGTTCATCAAAAGGCTGACTATGAACTAGTGTGAATTGCCTGTGTTAGTCAAAAGGCTGACTTTGAACTAGTGTGAGTCGTCTGTGTTCATCAAAAGGCTGACTATGAACTAATGTGACTTGCCTGTGTTCATCGGTAGGTTGACTAATGTGACCTGCCTGTGTTCATCAAAAGGCCGACTGTTAAACTAATATGACTCGCCTGTGTTCATTAAAATGCTGACAATGAACTAATGTGACTCGCCTATGTTCATCAGTAGGCTGACTATGAACTAATGTGACTTGCCTGTGTTCAGCAGTAGGCTGACTGTGAACCAAAGTGACTTGTCTGTGTTCAGCAGTAGGCTGACTATGAACTAATGTGACTTGCCTGTGTTCAGCAGTAGGCTGACTATGAACTAATGTGACCTGCCTGTGTTCAGTAATAGGCTTACTATGAACTAGTGTGACTTGCCTGTTTTCATCAGTAGGCTAACTATAAAATGATGCGACTTGCCTGTACACAGCAGTTGGCTAACTGCAAAAATGATTTGACTTACCTATGTTTGGCAATAGGCTAACTGTAAAATGATGCAACTTACCTATGTTCAGCAATAGGCTAACTATAAAATGATGTGACTTACCTGTGTTCAGCAATAAACGAATGATGTGACTTACATGTGTTCAGCAATAGGCTAACTATCAAATAATGTATCCACGCCTTGGCTATGTCAGATCAATTGACATATGCTAGAACACCAAGCTTACATCAAAATGTTGTTATGCTCTGCATAGTGGGGATTGTGTTCAGTCATGACAAGCTCCTAGCATAACGTTATGAGCCTCCAAAATCCCTCAAAGTCGGAGTGTGGCTGCCCACGTGGCGGGGTGATAAAAAACGGTCACACATGTAATGTTTTCATCCCTAGCTGATGCATTTGTACCATAGTGTTCAAGTACTTCAGCTGTTTGGATGATCCCTGGAGTCTTTTAACCAGGGTAATTGACAACAACAACAGCAATGATGTGTCTTACCTGTGTCCAGAGAATAGGCCAACTGTAAATGATGTGCCTTACCTGTGTTTTTGTGCTCCCAGTTCTTATAGAATAGGGAGTACTTTACAATGGGAATGAAGAATGCTGTGTGTGTGTGTGTGTGTGTGTGTGTGTGTGTGTGTGTGTGTGTGTGTGTGTGTGTGTGTGGTCAAAATGTGTTCCACATGCTCCAAACAAAATCACTGGGCCGATCTTTCTGAAAATTTGTAGGTATGTTCATTATGGGTCACGGATGATGGCTGATGTTTACCCAGAGTAGCCGTTACTAATGGTTATGATGGCCCGAAATGGTTTTGCTCTTTATGGAGTATCTCATGCGTATTCAAGATAAACTGGGTGTATGTTTACAGGCTTTGCATCTTATTTTTCAGTGCCTTGATCGAGTACTGCCAGCCGGTCTGTTCCCAGAATGGAAGAGGCTGAGTCGACACAACGGGTAAGGAGCAGTTTTCATCCAGCACAGTTTCTAACTGGCACAGAGGCTGGGGGAAGGAGAGGGAGGGGAGTAGTGGTGATGGTGGTGTGGAGATGGAGGGGAGTGGGTGTGGACAGAAATAGGTTTTTGTGCCACGAGAAACTGTGCTGTGGGAACAGACATAATTTATTACCTGCCAATCCAGTTTCTTCAGGGATAAGAATAGCGGTTAGCTTTATTTATTTATGTATTCATTTATCTTTCTTTTTTATGCTGTTTTCCAGATCTGTGCTGTCGTCTGTTCTGTAACTGTTTTTTTTTTTTTCCCAGGGGTGGAGTGAATGAAGTCTATGTATGAAAAGCGGGGGCGATGAATAGAGCACTTCCAATGGTTGACTGCTCTCCCTGTAGGGGGGGTGGGGTGCCTCCATTTCACAGGTGCAAATCGGGTTCCGAAAAGAAGGGAAATTACACCTCTCTTGAAGAGACTTGATAGGAAGCTTGGTTGTTGTTGTAATGTCTCCGACTGTTGTGAACCACTTGATGGGCCGACGCCTACCTACCAGTTAAGACGTGCCGTTCCACTTCAGTTCTGTTTATATGTCAGAATTTTTGCTGTCAGTTGAGACATGGTCTTTCACTTCATTTCAGTTCATATGGTAGAATCTTGATTTTCAGCTAAGACATGATCTTTTTTCTAGTTTCATTACTGTTTATCAGGCAGGCTCCTTACTGTCTGTTAAGCCATTGTGTATTTCATTTCTTATTTATGCGGCAGACAGTCTGATGTAAATTAAGACATGATTTTTTCTAGTTTAATGTCTGTTTATAAGGCAGACTTTTGGCTGTCAGTCAGGACATGGTCCTTATATTTCATTTCTGTGTATGTGACCGACTCGTTGCTGTCAATTGAGATATGATATTTCCTTTATGTTTTTTTTTTTTTTTCTATGTCTTACTCTCTGTGCTATCTCAGTGGCATTTCTCCACACTGCACATTCTGGCTTCCTATTCACAGCCATATCCTAGGTACTATTCTGCGCAGTCCTGGCACCAGCAATGCACACGGAGCAGTCAGTGTCAAGTTGTCATGAGGCAACCCACCAGAGGAAACACTGCACTGTTGCTGAGTCACTTCCGCTGTGTCCGGTGGTGCCTGTTTTTGTGTGTACACACGCAGGACACCATCAACTACACCCCCTACTGATGACAATAATTAATTGCTTAGTTGTAGAGCCGGCATGAGTGAGGATCCCCCTCTAGAGGGCGCTGCCACATCTGTCCAGTGACAGTGCCCGTGAGCTTGCTGATGCATGTGACCTGACGCAAACTCACCAAGGTTCCACAGTTGAAGACAAAATCGAGACTGAGGCTAACGAGCCAAGGACCACAGTATTTGAGGCATTTTTTTTTGTTTAAATGCTGATTGATGAGGATCAGAGGATGATCCTATGAAGATCCCTTTTGGTCTGAGACTGCATGACAAGGTTGTTCTCTATGCTTACTTTCATCATGTATCCTGGAGTCATCATAGTGGGCCTGTTGTCCCTCAGAAAATCCTGAAAGTGGTCAGTTTTCCTGCGTGCAAATCATGATAGTGGGTTTGTTTCCTGTCAGTAAATCATATGTGTGAGCCTGTTTCCCTTCTGTAAATGATCACAGAGCACTTGTTTCCCCTCTGTAAATCATTAGAGTGGGTCTTTTCCCCTCAGTAAACTGTGGTCATGGGCCTGTCTCTACACTGTGAAAGACCATAGTGGGCATGTTTCTACTCCATAAATCACTGTAGAGGGCTCGTTTCCTCATCCCTTAATGATCATAGTAGGTATGTTTCCCCACTGTAAATCATTATGTTGGACTGTTTCGTCTTTGTAAATTGTAATCATGGGCCTGTGTCTCAAGTATGAATCATCATGGTAGGCCTGTTTCTCCTCTGTAAACGATCAAAGTGGACACCGCTTCCCCTTTGTGAATCATGATAGTGAGCCTGCTCCCCCTCTAAATGATGACAGGGGGGCCATTTCCCCTTCTGTAGATAATGAAAGTTGACCTGTACATTGGCAGTGTTTATTCAGCTGTTGCATTTGAGGACCTAAGTCTTAACAGCGTTCTTTAGAAAGCGAGCTGATGTTAAGCTGCTGCGAAAATGTTTAGAGAGTGTCTTGTTGCAGTTCCTTCTGCTGGAATCGTTTCTTGCATTGAACAAGCTTCAATTGCTAGAATACCAGAATGCTTGATGTAAATAAAGGTGTGTGTTTATGCAGGCATGCGTGCGTGCATGCGTGTGTATATGAATATTTATGTGCATGTGTGCATATGTGTGTATGTGTGTGTGAGTAAGTATGTGTGTGTGTGTGTGTGTGTGTGTGTGTGTGTGTGTGTGTGCGCACATTTGTGTGTGTGTGTATGTGTGTGTGTGTGTGTGTGTGTGTGTGTGTGTGTGTGTGTGTAAATATGTTCTTGTATGTGTGTATTTTAGTGTGTGTATGTGTGTGTATATGTGTGTACATGCATGT
>JADBJO010012552.1:0-12500 GCA_016801955.1 Conus betulinus | reverse complement strand
TGAGAGTTGGAAGAGAACAGTTACGTCTTTCCCTCTTTCATGTCCTACCCACCCACCCTTTGTCCAGTGGTGTGTGTTATCACAGGGAGTCAGGATAGACCAGTGATCTCTCCCCCTGCCACTCTATCCACGTGTTCTCCCATGTTTTGCCTCCTCGATGTTCAGTGTGTAGTTATCACATGCTTGACTCTCAACTTCTCTGTGAATTCAGTGAAAATTGAAACTTGAAATCATGGATTTTTTTTTTTTTTTTAATATGTTCAGGGAAAAATAAAAGGGACAAAAGTGTCAGTTGAATTCTTGGAGTTCTGGTGCATGTTAGGTATTTAAGCAGATAACACTAAAACACAGTGAATCTTTGTGTTTGAGAGAGAGAGCAGCCTTCCCATTTTGTCGAACTGATTGAAGGTCATGATATGGTGTGGTGTGAATGTTTGATGGTCATGACATGATAGTGTGTGAATGTTTGAGGGTCATGACGTGTTTGTGTGTGAATGTTTGATGGTCATGACATGATGTGGTGTGAATGTTTGATGGTCATGGTGTGATGTGGTGTCACTGTGTGAATGTTTGAATCTTGTGACATGGAAGTGTGAGCATATTTGATGGTCATGAGATGGTAATGTGTGCATGTTTGATGGATATGACATGTTAGTGTGTGAATGTTTTTGAGGGTTATGACATGGTAGTGTGTGAATGTTTGATGGCCATGCTATGGTAGTGTGAGAATGTTTGAGGGTCATGACATGTTGGTGTGTGAATGTTTGCTGGTCATGACATGGTAGTATGTGAATGTTAGAGGGTCATGACATGGTAGTGTGTGAATGTTTGATGGTCATGACATGTTAGTGTGTGAATGTTTGAATGTTGTGACATGGAAGTGTGAGCGTATTTGATGGTCATGACATGGTAGTGTGTGAATGTTTGCTGGTCATGACATGGTAGTATGTGAATGTTTGCTGGTCATGACATGGTAGTGTGTGAATGTTTGATGGTCATGACATGTTAGTGTGTGAATGTTTGAATGTTGTGACATGGAAGTGTGAGCGTATTTGATGGTCATGACATGGTAGTGTGTGAATGTTTGCTGGTCATGGCATGGTAGTATGTGAATGTTTGATGGTCATGACATGGTAGTGTGTGAATGTTTGATGGTCATGACATGTTAGTGTGTGAATGTTTGAATGTTGTGACATGGAAGTGTGAGCGTATTTGATGGTCATGACATGGTAGTGTGTGAATGTTTGCTGGTCATGACATGTTGGTGTGTGAATGTTTTGATGATCATGACATGTTGGTGTGTGTGAACGTTTGATGGTCATGACATGGTAGTGTGTGAATGTTTGATGGTCATGACATGATAGTGTGTGAATGTTTGATGGTCATGACATGTTTATGTGTGAATGTTTGAGGGTCATGACATGATGTGGTGTGAATGTTTGATGGTCATGGTGTGATGTGGTGTCACAGTGTGAATGTTTGAATCTTGTGACATGGAAGTGTGAGCATATTTGATGGTCATGAGATGGTAGTGTGTGAATGTTTGATGGTCATGAGATGATAGTGTGTGAATGTTTGAGGGTTATGACATGGTAGTGTGTGAATGTTTGATGGTCATGACATGGTAGCGTGTGAATGTTTGATGGTCATGACATGGGTAGCGTGTGTGAATTTTTGATGGCCATGACATGGTAGTGTGTGAATGTTTGATGATCATGACATGGTGGTGTGTGAATGTTTGATGGCCATGACATGGTAGTGTGTGAATGTTTGATGGTCATGACATGGTAGCGTGTGAATTTTTTGATGGCCATGACATGGTAGTGTGTGAATGTTTGATGATCATGACATGGTGGTGTATGAATGTTTGATGGCCATGACATGGTAGTGTGTGAATGTTTGATGATCATGACATGGTGGTGTGTGAATGTTTGAAGGTCAGGACACATGGGTGTGTGAGCGTTTGAAGGTCGGGACATGTGAATGTTTGAAAGTTAGGACATGGTGGTATGTGAATGTTTGAAGATCATGACATGTTGACGTGTGAACGTTTGAAGATAATGACATGGTGCTATGTGAATGTCAGGTCAGGACATGAGGGTATGTGAATGTTTGAAGGTCAAGATACGATATGATAAGGTGCTGGAGTGTGGGTCCTACGCTGTGATGTTGTGACCATAGGTTTGACTATGGCGTGTGTAGCCTGTTCCCATTTGGGGGAGGGGTGCTCTTTGTTTACCACTTGTATCCTTCACTCCTACAAGATCCATGCTACTCAACTCATTTTTCCTTTCACTGTTTTGAACTTTGACCTTTTCTTTATTGACTTTCTCGACTGTTGTCTGCATTTTTTTCCCCTGTCTTTGTGGCCCTTTACTCTGTCTTGGTTGTAGAAAGTCTTGATCATTTTACTCCTTGGTCACACATTTTGACAGGCCAGGGTTTCTTTTTTTTCATTGTAATCTGGCAACAAGGACGTGAGATTATGCACAGTGTTTATAGTAAACTCTTGTTAGACATGTACAGTTTGACCAATGTGATGCCTCTGTGTCTTCTTTGTGGCATTCAAGTATTTTCCATTAGCTGTTTACTCGCTTTTTGTCAATTTGGGGTGAAAACTCAGGCAGAATAGCTGTTACTGTGTGCTTGGCATTGTTTTATCAGCCTTGCAGATATTCATAGTTTAGTGACGTAATATCAGTCGATGTGCAATGGTAGGAATTATTCTTTTGTGTTTGTGTTTTTATCAGATCAAGGCCTCTTCATTCACCATATTGTCTTTTGTGTTGCTTTTATCAGGATGGGACTCATTTTCATTGCATTGTGTTTTGTGTGGGTTTCTTTTTCATGGTAAGACCTATTTTTACATTTGTGTTGGCTTCTATTTTGGGATGGGGCCTTATTCTACATTTCCCATTTGTGGTAACAGTTTTGAAAAGGATCAATGTGGTTGGCTGGCCAGGATCGTAAATTAAAGAACTTTTTTTTTTTTCATGATGGAATTCTTTTTCTTTTTTTTTTTTTTTATCTTTTGATTTAATGGATTATAAAATCCGACGGGGAAACTGTTGACTTTGCAGCTTGGAGAACTGCACCCAGTGCTATGACGGTGGCTGAGCAGCGCCTCAACATCCCCATGGTGGTGCGGCCCACTGACTTGGCCTCCCCTCACCTGGACGACCTGTCAGGCATGACTTACCTGTCCTACTACATGATGCAGGACTCCCCCGGTTACTTCGCCACTCGCCGTGAGATCCGCAACATCCTCCAGACTGGCACTTTTGACAACTTCACAGTAGGTGGTCTGTGTGTGTGTGTGTGTGTGTGTGTGTGTGTGTGTGTGTGTGTGTGTGTGTGTGTGTGAGAATGTGATGAATATTCAGAAGATATTCAATACACACAATAAACCTGTCGTCACGATTAATGCTCAGAATACGTTCAATACACATAATTCTGTGGACATGATGAATACTGAAAAAAAACATTTAGTACACATAATAATCCTGTTGACATGATACACACTCTGAAGACATTCAGTACACACAATAATCCTGTTTTCATTATGAAGACTTAGATGACATTGAGTACACATAATCCCGTTGACATGATGAATACTGAGAAGACATTCAGTACACAATATGTCTGTTGACAGGATACACACTCTGATAACATTCAATACACACAATAATTCTGCTGACATTATGAACACAGAAGACATTAAGTACACATAATCCCATTGACATGATGAAGACTGAGAAGACATTCAGTACACAATATGTCTGTTGACAGGATACACACTCTGATAACATTCAATACACACAATAATCCTGCTGACATTATGAACACAGAAGACATTAAGTACACATAATCCCATTGACATGATGAAGACTGAGAAGACATTCAGTACACACAATAATCCTGTTGACAGGATACACACTCTGAAGGCAGATGATTTTCAGATGGACTGGAATATGGCATCTGCTGTGTGGATATAACTCTACTGACATGTTCCAGTGATTGTTATTCAGAGGAACTGGAATGACAGCATCAGTTGTGTTGTTATAATCCTACTGACGTCTTCCAGTAGATGGTTTTCAGATGGACTGGAATGATGGCCGTCTGCTGTGTTGTTATAATCCTACTGACATGTTCCAATGGATGGTTTTCAGATGGACTGGAATGACAGCCGTCTGCTGTGTTGTTATAATCCTACTGACATGTTCCAGAAGATGGTTTTCAGACTGACTGGAATGATGGCTATGTGGTGTGTTGTTATAATCCTACTGACATGTTCCAATGGATGGTTTTCAGACAGACTGGAATGATGGCCATCTACTGTGTTGTTATAATTGTACTGACATGTTCCAGTAGATGGTTTTCAAACAGATTGGAATGACGGCTGTCTGGTGTGTTGTTATAATCCTACTGACATGTTTCAGTAGATGGTTTTCAGACAGATTGGAATGACGGCTGTCTGGTGTGTTGTTATAATCCTACTGACATGTTCCAGTAGATGGTTTTCAGACAGATTGGAATGACGGCTGTCTGGTGTGTTGTTATAATCCTACTGACATGTTCCAATGGATGGTTTTCAGACAGATTGGAATGACAGCTGTCTGGTGTGTTGTTTAATTATAATCCTACTGACATGTTCCAATGGATGGTTTACAGACGGACTGGAATGATGGCCATCTGCTGTGTGGTTTGGTGATGTCGGTTGGAGGAGAGATCCCAAACTGGCCCCATCTTACCGGCAACCATGTGGAGGACTTGCAGACAGGTGGGTTGTCCCCTCTGATACCTGATCATCTGCCCTTGTTTCCTCGATAGACATAGTGACAACTGGGGTAACAGGGGTACAGGGGTAACAGCTGTGCTGATGCTTGAAGATAGGCAGGGTGACTTCCCTTTACAAGAGGTGATAAGTCTGTTATCACTTTGTGACAGACCCTTGGTGACCCTTCACACGTGTGCTGACACGTCTCAGACTTCAGTTGGTGATAGACAGGGTGAACTCCCTTCACCAATGGCGGCAACTCTGACACTACTTGGTATCCGGATGACAGGTAACCTCCTTTCACAAGTGGTGACAGATGTGTCATTGCTTGGTGGTAGACAGGATGAGCTCCCTTCACAGGAGGCGACAACTCTGCCAGTGCTTTGCGATAGCAGAGTGACCTCCGTTCACAGGTAGCAACTGTTGAACTCTCATGTTTTTGTGATGAACAAGATGACCTCTCTTCACAAGATGTGAGAACTCTCATTCAGAACTCTCATTCATTGACTTGGTAATGGACAGAGGCACTTTCCTTCACAAGTAGTGACAGGTTTCTTTCATTGCTTGGTGAGGGACAGGCTGACTTCCTTTATATGAGAACACAACTTTTTCATTTGCTTGGCGACAGACAGGATGACCTCCTTTATATGAGAAGACAACTTCTTCATGGCTTGGCGACAGACAGGATGACCTCCCTTCACAAGTGGTGACATCTTTGCTTAGTGATAGGGGTGACCTCTCTTGACATCATGGTGACCAGTCACATGATGTCCACGGGTCAGGGTGTTGTGTGCTACACTGTGTAATCCTGGCACGACGCACAGTGCTGCAGGGTCCATTTCTTCCACGCAGCACTGCTGCTGGCTGGTTGAGGGTGTAGCTCTGATCCACTGATTGGATGAATGTGCCTCAGGTCTGGACGCAGGGAGGCGTCTCGGAATCGAACCTATCATATCGGCCAGCGAAATGGCGGACCCTGAGGTGGAGCATCTGGGCATCATGGCCTACTCGGCCTACTCGGCCTACTACACTAAGATGAGGCCGGTGAAGCTGACCGCCAACCCGCCCACCTTCAACGGTAACCTGGACAACACCTACATCAACCAGGAGGTACGTCTGTCGGCTTTCCATGTAGGATTAAGGGGAGGAGAGGTGGGGGTGGCATGAGCAGGTATGCTGGGAGGGGGGGGGGGGGGGGGGGGGGGAGGGATGGTGTCTTTTGGGGGCATATCTCCAGTGTGACATAAGGTTTGTGTGAAAAGTAGGTGTTATTAGCTGGTTTTGACTTTAGTTACATTGTGGTGACAGGACTGGCAGATGATGATGTTAAAGTTGAGATGTGACCTTCAGGAAGTTTAGAACTTTGTATTGAGAAATCCATGCTGTTAATGGAAGACATGTTGAAACGTCTACCACTGCACACTTGTATGTGCAGGTGTATATTGCGGTCATTTTACGCTGGTCTGACAGTAAATACAAACGCAGTTCTAAATTCACTGGTGCATGCCCGAGTCATATCCAGCACCAAGAACTGCAGAAGTTATCAGCACCTGGAAATAATGGTGGAATAATAGGTTATTTGATGACAGGTCTGTGAAGGTAGATTAACAGTAGAGGTCTGGTGAATACGGGACAATAGATCACCTAATGACAAATGAAGGAGAGATATAGAAATGTAATGAACACAGGGTGATAGGATATTGGATGACAAATCAGTGCATGAAGAAAAGCAGTAGAGACGTGATGAATAGAGGGGAGTCAAATGGTGCCTGCTTGATGCTTGCCTGACTGTCAATGTGCCTGCCTGTCAGAGGCAATGTGGGGATGGCATGGGGTTATGTACCAGTAGCTTGGCCTATGTCTTGTATGTTTCCCTGAGGGGGCCTACTGTCTCTGTGGGTGTTTCACTGCATTGGCCAGTTCATCCATGCATAATGGTGTGGGTCAGAAATACAAGTTGATTATTTTTTGTTTATGAAAGAAGATTTTTTTTAGACAGCAAGTTTGGTCTTTTTGTGAATGAACAGAAATAAAGAATTATGTGATCTCTTTTTTTTTTTAAAATTCAGTTGTCATGTTTCGTTTTAGGAATTCTCATATTGTTTGATTTTGTTTGTTTAATGTTATCACGTTCACCCTTTGAAAAGCACATTCATTTTTGTGTTTAAAAAGGAAAAAAAAAAGCCTCAAAGACTGCGTTGTCATGTCAGATTTATTATCCGTAGTAGATAGCTGTAGAAAAAAAATGTTTAATGCTGCATGGGCTTGCTGCAATTCACACTGCTGATTCTTAAGTTTCTTCTGTTTTCAGTGAGTATGTAAGTTCACATTTCTTTTTTCTGCAATCCTGTTTTTTCTTGCAAAACATTCTGCCTTTGGAAAGAATGACTTTCACATGTTATGGATGTGGTCAAGATGTTTTTTTTTTTTTTTAAGCATGTTGTACATGTTCATGCGTGGGGGGATTATTAGTACTGTGTACCCCGTGGTCAGGACTGGGTGGATAAGGAGCGCTTTCCTCTCAGCCTGCTTTTAAGATCATGTTTTCCCTGGGCTTCGATGGCTTGTGGTTTCCTATGATTATACCCCATACCCTCCACCCAGCTCCCTTCGTCTTTACCCTTGTTACCTGTTGCCTGGCTTTCGTTTCACCGTTTGTTGATGGTCCAGTCTGAGAATGATTCCATTGATGCCCTGCCCTTCCTGTTCTGTGATGATTCCATTGATGCCCCGCCCTTCCTGTCCTATGATGATTCCATTGATGCCCCGCCCTTCCAGTTCTGTAATGATTCCATTGATGCCCCGCCCTTCCTGTTCTGTCTCCGACACACCCCTTCACCCCCTCCCACCCTTGTTTTTCCTGCATGTTGATGGTTCAGTTAGAGAGTGATTTTCATTGATGCCCCACCCTTCCTGTTCTTTGTCATTTACCCCATCCTGCTTACTCTGGGTTTTACCACTGATGTCAGGGTTACACGTTTGGATGGGGGTGTTTCGATGGGGGTTTTCATCTAAATTCCTTGGTTTGTCCGTCTCTCAGTGATATTGTGGTCCATCTCTCAGTGATTTTGTGTGTCCTGACTCCATCTCTCTGTGGTATTGTGTGTCCATCTCTCTGTGGTATTGTATGTCTGTCTCTCTGTGATATAATTGTCTGTGATATTGTGTGTCTATCTCTCTCTGATATTGTGTGTCTATCTCTCTGTGATATTTTGTGTCTATCTCTCAGTGATATTGTATGTCTATTTCTCTGTGATATAATGTGTCTGTCTCTCTCTGTGATATTGTGTGCCTGTCTCTCAGTGATATTGTGTGTCTATCTCTCTGTGATATAGTGTGTCCACCACTCTGTGGTATTGTTTGTCCATCTCTCTGTGGTATAGTGTATCCATCTCTCAGTGATATTGTGTGTCAATCTCTTAGCGATGTTTTTTTGTTTATCTGTAGGTGAAACTGTGTCTGCCTCATCAATGTGGGTAGAATGGATTCAGAAGGTGTGAAGTGTTGCCCCTGACCGTTGACACAGGTTTAGACACAGGTAGAGCACCTCTTATCAGGTCTGAAGTGTCAGCCCTGACTATAGACACAGGTAGAGCACCTCTCATCAAGTCTGAAGTGTCAGCCCTGACTGTAGACACAGGTAGAGCACCTCTCATCAGGTCTGAAGTGTCAGCCCTGACTGTAGACACAGGTAGAGCACCTCTCATGAGGTCTGAAGTGTCAACCTGACTGTAGACACACAGGTAGAGCACCTCTCATCAGGTCTGAAGTGTCAGCCCCTGATTGTAGACACAGGTAGAGCACCTCTCATCAGGTGTGAAGTGTCAGTCATGATTCAGACACAGATAGAGCACCTCTCATCAGGTGTGAAGTGTCAGTCATGATTCAGACACAGATAGAGCACCTCTCATCAGGTGTGAAGTGTCAGTCATGATTCAGACACAGGTAGAGTGCCTCTCATCAGGTGTGTAAGTGTCAGCCCCGACTGTAGACACAGGTAGAGCACCTCTCATCAGGTGTGAAGTGTCAGCCATGACTCGGACACAGGTATAGCACCTCTCAAAAGATTGGAGGTGGCAAGCCATGACTGTAGCACCTGTTGTCAAGGGTGAGGTGCAGCCCTGACTGTAGACACAGGTGTTGCACCAAGAAGGTGAGATGAGCCAGCCGTGAATGTAGAACAGGTGTAGTACCTAGAAGGTGAGATGATGAGCCAGCCATGACTGTAGACACAGGTGCAGTACGTAGAAGGTGAGATGTAGCACCTCTCATCAGGTGTGAGATGTCAATCCTGTCAGTAGACACAGGTGTAGCACCACAGGTGTCAGCCCTGACCCTAGTCATAGGCGTAGCACACTAGAAGCTGAAAGGTGTAAGCCCTGACTGTTGACAAAGGCGTAGCACCTAGAATGTGAAAGGTGTCAGTCCTGTCTGCAGACACAGGTGTAGCACTCAGGTGTCAGCCCTGACTGTGGCATCTAGAAAATGAGAGATGTCAGCCCTGACTGTAGACACAGCTGTAGTACCTAGAAGAAGAGAGATGTCGGACCTGCATGTAGACACAGGTGTAGTACCTTGAAGATAACAGTGTCAGACCTGAATGTAGATAAAAGTGTTGCACCTAGAAGGTGAGAGATGTTGGACCTGAACGTAGACACAGGTGTTGCACCTAGAAGGTGAGAGATGTTGGACCTGAACGTAGACACAGGTGTTGCACCTAGAAGGTGAGAGATGTTGGACCTGAACGTAGACACAGATGTTGCATCTAGAAGGTGAGAGATGTTGGACGTGAATGTAGACACAGGTGTTGCACCTAGAAGGTGAGAGGTGTTGGACTTGAATGTAGATACAGGTGTAGCACCTAGAAGGTGAGAGATGTTGGACGTGAATGTAGACACAAGTGTTGCACATAAAAGATGAGAGGTGTTGGACCAGAACACAGACACAGATGTTGCACCTAGAAGATGAGACATGTCAGACCTGAATGTAGATTACAGGTGTTGCACCTATAAGGCGAGAGGTGTCAAACCTGAATGTAGACACAGGCATTGCACCTAGGTGTGAGAGGTGTCATCCCTGACTGCAGACGCAGATGTATTTTCTCACCTCCCTCATGCAGTCCAGATCACCTGGGCCTAGCCTACCTGTGTGTGTTTGACTGGTCTGATGTCCCTGTCCTTCGTTTGTGTGTGTCAGCTTCTGTTGTAATGCAATGTAGTTCTAGCATGATGTTTGAGAGAACAATACTGCCCAAACCCTTCCCTTATTCTACCCCTTTCTCACCTAAATACAGATTAAAAAAAAGACAGTTAGATGTCAACGGATGAGAGGAAGGAACTGGAGCAGGGAGTGCAGGTGTAAGCAGTGCCATCAACATTAGGGGGTGGGGAGATTCTTGAGCATGATCATGATCTCTGATTTCCTCAAAGCATTCATCTGATTGATGCTGTGGAAAACTCTTACGATCAGCGATGGTGAGGTCAAGTTTCATCGAACAGGTGAGAATGCGGACGAAGACAGTTCTGCTTTCCAGGTTCTACGTTACCAAGACAGCGTTTAAATGGCTGTGTAATGCGCTGAAAATTACCAGTCATTTCTGTCATATTATGATTTTCCCCCTCAGCCCCCCCCCCCGCTGAGTCATTTCTTTGTACCAAGAAAGCCAAGGAGACAATTGATGACTCAGTGCTGAAAGCTGTGAACTGTACGCAGTTCATGTTGTTAGGATCTGAAGGCCTGATGACTGCATTCAGAGAACCAGGACAGGGTTTTGGTCCTTTCCCCCTCCTGCCATCAGCCTGTCACCGCCCCACTATTCCTTTCAGATAAAAGAAGAGGTGAAAGTGGAACTGGCAGAGAGACAGAAGGTGGAAGTGAAGAGGGAGGTAGTGGTGGTGCAGGAGATGGATATTGTGGTGGACAAGCGCCGGGGCCAGGGTTATGACCTGGCGGAAAATGGTGGCCATCAATGATGGGGACGACTCCCCCACCAGCGAAGCCATTGACACTCCCCCGGGGAGTGAGCCCGAAGATTCCCATGAACCTGAGATCCGCACCGTGTTTGAGGGAACATTCGACGATGTGATGTGTTACCAGGAGGTGATCTTTCTTGACACGGTCCCAGGCGAAACACAATTTGCTTGACCTTACCTTTTGTTGTGTGCTTTTCCCACGTCTAAAATTCTGGCTGTGTGATGAAGCTTCCAGTAGAGAGCAGGCATCACCGCAGCATTTGAGACTGATCTTGGACACAGATAGGATTGCTTTGTAGATATGCACACTGTCCAAAAGAACAAAATCAAACAACAGTGTGTATACACAGCAGCACGTACATTGAAAAAAGAGTAGTTTATATACTGCTTTGTAGCTGTAATTCAAAAGCTGATAACAACATTAACTGCTTACATCTTCATTAACATTTTGTAATACAAAAAACTGTAGAGGAGAGCGTTGTTTGATTTATTGAGAAAGTAGTCGAGGTATGGATGCACCACTAATCACTAACCGTGTACAGAACGCATGGAACTGTGCTTATGAAACATGTGAATTATAAACATTTTATTGTATTCGTCGTCAGTTTTCCGATTTTGGTCATGTCTTGTGTACAGGTCTCAGGCCAGACGTTTCATTTACATGAAGGCAGTAGAACACGTACATAGCGCATAGCACCTCATGGAAAGCTGAAATGTTGATAGCAAGTAATAGTAACGTAGTCCTTGCACTTCACGGGGCCTTGAGTGCATCAGCTATACTGAATGCATATATATGAAAATATATAACAAGCATATTAGCCTCTATATCTGATTTTTTAAACTTATGCTAGAGAGAGAGAGAGAGAGAAATGACCTTCATGTGGAAGTATTTCAGACCAAGGTTTCATCACACATCCATAGGGCAAAGGTCAGCTGAATAATCTGGGCATGGTGCTTACCAGGTGGTTGGACTTCACAAGTTCATGCTATGAAATGCTGTGTGACTGGGGGAGTGGGTATGTGGTCTGTGTTGAATTGGTTGAGTACACCCCACTGCAATTATCCTTTCTGTCTATCCTCATTATTCTTGCTAGTTCAATCCTGTTCAGGTTGTATATGTCCAGTCACCCTTGCAAGGGCAATATTGCGGCATTCACATTGTCATAATTGATTCCTTGCAAGTTAGTTATAAAGATACCCCAGGCACCTTCAAAGTGGATCTGTTTTCCTCAAGAACTTAAAATCACATTAGATTGAACATCACCGAACAAGGTCTTCAGTCTTCATAGAGTCTGTCGTAAAGAATGTCGAATGTTCTGCCCTCTCCTGTGAGAACTTGTTTTACAATGAATGGGTCATTACATGACATGCACTATGGAGCCTCTTCACCTTTTGAAGGGTATAAGAATGTGTCAAGGGTGGCCAGTGTATAGGAGGCACAAGACTGTTTCTTCTCTGTGGCCCCTAGTATGCATTCTTTCAGCTTTGGAAGGTTGATAAACAGGTGATTATCCTTGGTGTGTTCAAGTCTTCTGGCGAGAGGTCTCTGAGACATAACTATGATAACTTTCTCATCTGTATAAGGGATGTAGTTGAAATGTCAAGTGTACAATTAAAAAAAAAAAAACAAAAAAAAACAGGTTGCAGTGGTTTGTTGTATGTGCATTATGTGGTAGTGAACTGGACATTTGTGTTGTGGAAGGAGGTGTTTATGTCGTAGCTCTGGTTATGGTAACATTTTTGTGTCATAG
>JADBJO010012551.1:37500-57354 GCA_016801955.1 Conus betulinus | reverse complement strand
GAAACGGAAATAAATTTTCTTAGATTACTGATGGCGAGCTCGAAATGGAAAGAACCCCCACCCCACACCCTCACCAAACCACCTTCCTGTTTTCTTCTTCACTTAACACAACACGGATTTACCCCCCTTTACTTGAAATGAGTGACTTCCCATGTGTCCTCTTGCAGTACATCACACCACGGTATAAAAACAGTACAAACGCAACTCGGCACAATGCACTACAATACAACACAACGTAACACAAAACAGAACAGCACAATGTAACACAGCACAGCACATCACAATATATCACAGTACAACACAAGAGAAAAAATCGGCACAGTACACCATAAAACAATTCCAACAGTACAACAAAATACAACTCAGTACAACACAACACAGTATAATATACCCACCACATCACACCTCAAAACAGATCACAAAATAGTACAACACAGCATAATGCAATACGATACAGCACAGCACACCACGGTACATCGCTCTACAGTACAAAAGAACACAGAACAATACAGTACGACAAGCAAAACAAACAAACAAACAAAAAAAAAGTCTGCTTGGCACAACATAATATGATACGATAAAACAAAGCATAGTACAAAACAAGAAAATGAACTGATGAAAAGGAGAAGGAGTGACAGATACATTTTTGTTTTTGTTTGTTCGTTGTTGCTGTTTGCTGTTGTTGTTGTTGTTGTTGTTTTAAACCTTTTCTCTATACAACGAAAAACAGCATATACGTTGCATGGAGTCTGTAACTAAGGGTCGCGCTGAAAATCATGACCATTTAGTGTTCAGTTTTGAAAAGAGAGAGGAAGAAGCCAAGACATCATCATCAGCATAAGGACGTAAGAGAGAGAGAGGAGAGAGAGAGAGAGAGACGGAGAGAGAGAGGAGAGAGAGAGAGAGAGAGAGGAGAGAGTGAGAGAGAGAGGAGAGAGATGGAGAGAGAGAGTTTGACTAATAGACTACTACTATCGTTTTTGTGTTCTTCCAAATAGAAACAATCGATGAGAGAGAAAAAAATCAGCTAATATAAAAAGACATCGGAAAACAGAGAAAAAAAAAAGAAAAACAGGAAAAAAAAAATCGAGCGCGATGGAGCGTTGAGCACTAGCGAACAGTCAAAATAATGATGAGCACAGGTCGTTGACGCATCATTGCTGCAGAGGAACAGCGGGGTCGTAATCACCTTTTAGTCGATGAAATATAGATGATTGGGAAGGAAAAATGGACAGGAAGAGGCCAAGACTTCATCACAGCGAGAGAGAGAGAGAGAGAGAGAGAGAGAGAGAGAGAGAGAGAGGGAGAGGAGAGAGGAGAGCGAGAGAGAAGGGAGGAGACGAGGAGAGATGAGACGAGGAGAGAGAGAGCGAGAGGGCGAGCAGGAGAGAGAGGAGAGAGAGAGAGGAGAGGGAGAGAGGAATAGAGGAGCGGGAGCCAGAAGAGGAGAGGGAGAGAGAGAGAGAGAGAGGAGGAGAGAGAGGGAGAGAGAGAGGAGAGAGAGAGAGCTAGAGATAAAGCTCTGAGTCGAGAGGAGAGAGAGCGTGCGGAGAGAGAGAGAGAGAGAGAGAGAGAGAGAGAGAGAAGAGAGTAATCGAGAAGCCCGAGAGCTGAGAGAGACGAGAGAATCCGAGAGCGATAACACCAAGAGGAGAGAGAGTGAGAGAGAGAAGAGAGAGAGAGAGGAGAGAGAGAGAATATAATCAAGAAGCCATAACAACTGTGTGGTGTTGTGTGTGAGGAGAGAGAGAGAGAGAGTAGAGAGAGAGAGAGGAGGAGAGAGAGAGGAGAAGGAGAGAGGGAGAGAGATTTAAGTACGTGCGCAGGTACGCACGCACGCAAGGATTTCTCGTTAGGCCTGCTACGCCGATTTCAGCACGAACCTTTTTACTTTGTCTTCCTTGGCGGGCAAATCGGTAGTTAGTTCAGAATGACGTAGCTGCCATTCTCACCAAGGGAGATAAGGCAGGCGGGGATATAATCATCCTCCCAGAAGATTGGACATCCGGGACTTGTCGAACACATCACTCGAGGGACCATGACGACACGCATAGACGGACAGCAGCGAAAATGGAGATGTCAAGTGATTGACTGATTGACGGATGAAATGACGTTCTTAGTTGGATCCAATCGTCACTAGCAAAATCAAACGTTACCAGTCAATCCCCTTTGAAATTAGTCCCCACTATTATTCTCCAGTTCATTGCCTACTGTTGCCAACATATGTTTTTGCGGTCATCTAGGTCAAAGGAGAATCCTGTGTTTTAACGGACATAGCAGAAGTCTTTTTGGAGAGTTGTCTATTGGGACAACTTACCATATAAAAAACCACATTTGTTATTTTCTACGGTACCATGAGATGACAAATATCGAATTGGTCTTAAATCCCCACCCCCCCATTCCCGACATAATGAGAGGATTATACGTGTACATCCATATCCCAACTTTCCCGTCTACCCATCCCCCACCCCCCCCCACCCCCCAACCCCCGAACCCTCTTCCCCCACCACCTGAAGCTCTTCTTAAAAACGTAATCCAACATAATTTTCTTTAACCTTATATTTTCTACCTGCCTCACTCCTTTGTGTCCCCCCTCCCCCTCCACATTTTCTGCCCCCACCCTTACCCCCAGCACACACACTGCGCAACCATTTTCGTACATAGAAATACAACCTAGTTACATTCATGTTACCCTGGTCCTGTCTAATCTGCTGTCATCAAGGTCACGTAACCCTGCCCCTATCTAACTTGATGTCATCAACGATCACGTAAGTTTATCCCTCTTTAACCTGATGTCACCAATGGTCGCGAAAGTATGGCTCCGCTGTCTGATCTGTTGTCATCAACGGTCACGTAAGTATGGCCATATTTCACGTGATTCATCAACGGTCACAGTAAACCTGGCCCTGTGTAAACTGATAGCGACGAGTCACATAAGCCTGGCCCTATTTAACCTGATGTAGTGAATGAATCACATCAGCATAGTCCTATTTAAACTGATATTATTGTGTTCAGAACGTGGCAGTAAAATTTCATGAAAATCACTTGAAAATTATGGCTTTCTGTTATATGAGATGCAAAGTAATTTCGATGAAAAGGTGTGAAAAACTCATTTTATGCAAATTTTCTTGATGGTTTCCAAGGAAACAAATCAGAATGATCGACAAAAAAAACCCTAAAAAACAAATCACTTCAGAATCTGTGAAAATATTTCTTTCCCTTTTTTTTTACTTGCTTATCAGATCAATATTTTTATGTACTGACAATGGGAAATTTCAATAAATCCATTTTTCCCTTAAAATCTGATAATTACATTTTTAATGAAATTTTGTTTTGAATCCCCACAAATGATCATTGCATAAATGTCGTACATATTGATCTACAGTTATTGTCACGAACTGTCAAATGTTTTAGGGCGTGCGTCTATGTTCTGCGTGTTTACACATGCTTGTGTGTGTGTGTGTGTGTGTGTGTGTGTGTGTGTGTGTGTGTGTGTGTGTGTGTGTGTGTGTGTGTGTGTGTGTGTGTGTGCGCGCGCGCGTTCCTCGCGTGCACGCTTCACGCACGTTATTCGGTGTCAAACTAGAAGTGACATCAGTATACAGGCATCCCGTGCAGCCCATGCTGATCACTTGGCTCACCTTGGAAGCGAGCAGAGTTCGAGTCCCGTTAGCCTGGACTGAGAACATTTCTTTTTTTTTTTCAAGAGCCTTGGAGGGAAGCCTTCGGGTGTGGCCGCGCCGGTAAGGTTTGAGTCCTCCGAGCATCGTTGTGACGCTAGTTTGTGTCCGCGGTGAGGTGTCTGGTTGTCCAGAGCCTGTATTGTCCCCAGAGCTCACTCACAGGTTTTGGCCTTTTTACCCTGTTCTTGCGTTTGAACTATCCATCCCCAGTCCTCCACTTTCCCTTCATCATCACCAGCCATTCCTTCAGCAAGTTATCCCCCTGGAGACTGCGCCCTGGGACCTTCATCCTCACACCCACTTCGACCCCCTAAGTTCAACAATTCTTCTCTGCGCTCGCAGGGCTACATTGCTTGCGTGCTACCATCCCCCACAGTGCCAGCAATTAACCCTTTCCCGGGCGCGGGTGCTTGGACTTTTGAACATCTTTTCGTTTGCTTTTGTTTTCTCTGTTCACAACCTGTCCTATAGTTATAATTAATTCATTCTGGTACTCATCATAATCATCCTCATCCCCATCCTCCTCATCATATGCGTTTTGATGTATGTTGTTTCGTGTGATTCTATTGTTGTGTGATTTGTGCAATGAAGTGTCATTAAATGTTGGAAATGAACTGTGTTAGTGGGTTAGTGTTAGAGTAAGGGTGGGAAAGGGTTGTGGGCCTTGGTTTCGTGGGCACTAGGCCTGCGTTACAGTTATAAAGACTAGCATATAAAGAACGTATACACCAAGTTTGAGCAGTTTGCCTTATCTCATATTTTTGGGCCTTAGCATTTTTAATTCAGTAGAACATCGACAAAACAGAAAATGGAGAAAAACGTGATTTTTGACAATACTGGAGAAACTTGGTGTCAATAAGCAAACTTTATATGAAGAAACCTTTTATAGATAGAGGGGGGGGGGGGGGGGGGTTCTAACAAAAAATGAAAAGGACCATATCAAGTAGCAATTGCAGAATCAAAATCTGCTAAAAAAAAAAAAACCTCAAATCAAGAAATGTCATGATTTTAGTCAAAATTGTACGGCAGTGTTTGGTTGGTAGTCACGTAAACCTTGTCCTATTTAACCCGAGGTCATCAATCAGTCAGTTAGGCCTGGCCGTGTTTCACTTATTATCATCAACAGTCACGTCAACCTGACCATTTTTCACCTGACATCGCCAAAAAGGCACGTACTCTGGACATATTTCACCTGATGTCATCAAATTCACCAGATGACGTCAATCAGTCGCGTGAGTCTGGTCCTGCTTCATCTGACGTCATCAGTATGTCACGTAAGTCTGGTCATATTTCACCCTGCTGTCATCACTCAATCACGTAAGCCTGGTCTTGTCCAACTTGACGTCACCAGTGGTGAAAGTAAGCTGGACCTATTTAAACTGATGACATTAGTAGTTACGTAAGCATGAACCTATTCACCATGATGTCACAGTCCCGTTTACCTTTATGTCACCAACCTTCACTCACGTAAGTATGGTCTAATTTTACCTGAGATCAGTAACGTCACTTCGCTTGGTCCTATTTAAGCTGATGTCATCAACGGTCATCATGTAAGCTAGGATCTACTTAACATGATGTGACCAAACGGTTACGTAAGCCAGGTTCTATTTTATCTTATGCCACTAGTGATTACATATTCATGGTCCTATTTAACTCTGATGTCACCAACAGTCACGTAAGCCTGTTTCTGTTTTACCTCATGCCACCAACGGTCACGTGATCCTTTGTCCTGTTTAAGCTTAGGTCAGCAGCGGTTATCATGCCTAGCCCTATTTCACGTGACGACATCAATGGTCACATAGGTCTGGTCTTTTTCAACCTGAAATGTCACGTAAGTAAATCCGGTCTTGTAACCCAACGTCATCAACGATCAAGTAAGCAATGGCCTTTTAATCTGATCCCATCAATGGTCACGTAAGCTTGGTTCTGTTAAACACTCTGTCAGCAACCGTCACTAATCTTGCATCTCTTAAACCTAATGTCGCCAACTAATGCCACTAGCGGTCTCTAAAGCTGGGTCCTGTGGAACCTGATGTAATCAACGGTCACTCAAGCCTGGCTCCATTGAGTCTGCTGTTGATAACAGTGTCACAGGCATGGTACTATGCATGTATAATGTCAGCAACAGTGATGTGAGCCTGGCACGGTTTAGATTGCTGTCACCAACAGTCACGTTAGCCAGGCTCTGGTTAACCTGCTGTCATCAATGGTCACCTGAACCTGGCTGCTTTTAGTCTGAAGTCACTCCTGGTCACATAATCCTGGGTCATTTTAGTTTTGATGTCACAAATTGTTCTGGAGGCTTTGCCCTATTAAAGAAGATGCCATTTATCGTGATGTAAGCTGGACCCAATGTGACGTCAGCAACAGCCGTATCAGTCAGGCTCTGTCAACCCCAATGTCACCAACGGTCACGTAAGTCTGACTCTGTTTAACTTTGTGTCAGCAACAGTTGCGTAATCTTTTCTCTATGAAATCTTAAGTCACCAACTGTCACAAAAGTCTGGCTCCAGTGAATTCTAATCAGCAACGGTCACGTAAGCCCATCTTCATTTTGCCCTGAAGTCAGCCATGATCTCGTGATTTGGCTCTGTTTACCCTTCAGTCACGGTCGGTGACGTAAGCTTGACTCTATTTAGGCTGATGCTATCCAATAGTCACGTAAGTCTAGCTCCATTCAGCCTGATGTTAAAAACAGTCACGTAAGCTTGACTCAATTTAGGCTGTTACCAACGATCACGTAAGCCTGGCTCCATTTACTTTGATGTTACCAACAGTCAGATAAGCTGGCCTCTTTTCTTGCCTCCTCATGTTCCCAATGGTCACGAAATATTGGCTCTACTTACTTTGAAGTCACTGAACATCCCGTAAATCTGACTCTATGGAACTTTGTTAGCAACGGTCACGTACTCTTGGCTCTATTCAACCAAATGCCATTAACGGTTAAGCAAGCCTGGCTTTTTTCAGCCTGAAGTTTCCAATGTCACTAAAGTCTGGATCTTTTTAGCTTGATATCACCAAGTGTTACAGAATCCGGATTCTGATTAAAAATGTCTCACCAAAGGTCACGTAAGTCTGACTTTTAAAATCGGTCACGTAAGCCTGGCCGTATTTAAGCTGATGTCACCTGTGGTCACATGGAGCTTGGCTTTCTATTACACAATGCCACCACGGTCAAGTTAGCCTGGCTCTGTTTAGTCTTCAATAACCAACGGTCACGTAACCCTGGCTCTTTCAGCCTGATGTTACCAGTGGTCACGTAAGCCTGGCTCTGTTTAGCCTGATGTCAACAACTATCACGTTGTCCTGGGTTTGTTCAGGTTGATGTCGCCAATAGTCACGAAGTCCTGGCTTTTATTTAGGCTGATGTCACCAACAGTCACGTTGTCCTGGTTTTATTTGACCTGATGTGCTGGCTTCATTTAACCTGATATCACACTCTCAGTCACTTAGCTTTGGCTTTATTTAGGTTAATGTCACCAACAGTAAGATACGCCTGGCTCTGTAGAGACTAAATCACAAACTGTTCAGTAGTCACCTTGTCTCTATTTAGCCAGTCACAAACTGTTTTAACCTGACAACAGCTTTTTAACTTGATGCTACTACAGGTCAGGAAAGCCCTAGCTCTCCATAACTGCTGTTGCTAATGGTCCTTCGTTATATCATTATCTCCAGTTATAACGAAAGCCCGTGAAATCCAGCTGACTTTGTCAATCATTTCGACTTTAATTCCAACAAGCTTGGTCTGAACAATTACAGTTTGTAACGATTTTTGGTTGAAAAAAAAGGTAACTGCAAAGTAATCTACAAAAAATCAGGGTACCCAACAAAATTGATATGCATGTTCAAGTTATGTGTGTGGGTGGCTGTCTCGGTGCTCTGAAAGAATGAACACAGTGTCATATGTCTTATTTGCAATAAGCATAATAACACTTTCATTTGCACGGAAAAATATCGGGAAAAATGGAAATTAAAATTTTTGATTTTCTGTAGTTTCCACTCTCTTCTTTCCCAATCCTCTTCTCGTTCCCATTCTTCCTCTCCCTTCTCTCTTTCTTCTATGTCTTCTCTTCTCTTCTCATCTCTCCTCTCCTCTCTCTCTCTCTCTCTCTCTCTCTCTCTCTCTCTCTCTCTCTCTCCCCATCTGTCTATCCGTCTTTCACCTTCTCAGCTAGCATAGAGTATTTACCACGAGCACTCAACATCAAACATTTATCTCAGAAATCAGACATCCAAACAATGAACATTCAACATTAAATGTGTCCACCCAAATCCTAACATGAAAACCTACCACTAACTTCCAACATCAAGCATCTGGCTTTGATACTCACCAGAAACAGTTGCTTCTAACATGCAACACGAAAAGGTTTATCCAGATCAAGCAACATGACACATTTGCTTCTAACATACAACATCAAAAATACATCTCTCACCACCCATCATCTAGACTTTACTTGTCACATCCAACATCAAACATTTAGCTCAAACACCTAATATCACACACTAATTTATCAGCCAACATCAAACATTTGTCTCCTCAACAAACATCAGATATTTATCCTACGAACACCTTAACATTAAGCATTTACCTTGAACACCTCATATATACAACACCTGACACCTGACACCCAATGTCAAACATTTAGCACACCCATCCCCTCCCCTGGGCGTTCTATACCATTGCGTCAAAAATCAACATTGATCAATAAACGAAAGCTCAAACACTTATTATTGAGTATAAAACACTATGGAAAATTCAACAGCGAGCGTAAAAACTGTTTAAATCACCCTACATTGAACACCCAACGCTGGGTCAAATACCCGGCATTGGGCATAAAAACAGTGTGTTAAACACCCACCATTGAGCATGCAATACTGCGTTAGGCATCCAATAGTAAACATTAAACACTGCGTCTAAGACACAAAAAATGAACAGATAATAGTGTGTAAAACATCCGATATTGAGCACAAAATAATGTACCAAACATAAAACATTGAGCACACAACACCATATCAAACATCCAACATTAAGCACACACACAACATTGTGTGAAATCTCTAACATTGAACACACAACACTGTGTCAAACATCCAACATTGAACACACAACACTGTGTCAAACATCCCAACATTGAACACACCACACTGTGTCAAACACCCCAACATTGAACACACAACACTGTGTCAAACATCCAACATTGAACACACAACACTGTGTCAAAAACACCCCAACATTGAACACACAACACTGTGTCAAACATCCAACATTGAACACACAACACTGTGTCAAACACCCAACATTCAACACACACACACTGTGTCAAACACCCCAACATTAAACACACAACACTGTGTCAAACACCCCCCCAACATTGAACACACAACACTGTGTGTCAAAACACTCCAACATTGAACACACAACACTGTGTCAAACACCCAACATTGAACACACACAACACTGTGTCCAAACATCCAACATTGAACACACAACACTGTGTCAAACATCCAACATTGAACACACAACACTGTGTCAACCTCCCCACATTGAACACACAACACTGTGTCAAACACCCCAACATTGAAACACACAACACTGTGTCAAACATCCAACATTGAACACACAACACTGTGTCAAACACCCCAACATTGAACACACAACACTGTGTCAAACACCCAACATTGAACACACAACACTGTGTCAAACATCCAACATCGAACACACAACACTGTGTCAAACACCCCCCACATTGAACACACAACACTGTGTCAAACACCCAACATTCAACACACAACACTGTGTCAAACACCCCAACATTGAACACACAACACTGTGTCAAACACCCCAACATTGAACACACAACACTGTGTCAAACACCCCAACATTGAACACACAACATTGTGTCAAACACCCCAACATTGAACACACAACACTGTGTCAAAAACACCCAACATCGAACACACAACACTGTGTCAAACATCCAACATTGAACACACAACACTGTGTCAAACACCCAACATTCAACACACAACACTCTGTGTCAAACACCAACATTGAACACACACAACACTGTGTCAAACATCCAACATTGAACACACAACACTCTGTGTCAAACACTCCAACATTGAACACACAACACTGTGTCAAACACCCCAACATTGAACACACAACACTGTGTCAAACACCCCAACATTGAACACACAACACTGTGTCAAACACCCCAGCATTGAACACACAACACACTGTGTCAATCATCCAACATTGAACACACAACACTGTGTCAAACATCCAACATTGAACACACCACACACTGTCAAACACTCCAAAATTGAACACACAACACTGTCAAACACCCCAACATGAACACACAACACTGTGTCAAACACCCCCCAACATTGAACACACAACACTGTCAAACACCCCAACATTGAACACACAACACTGTGTCAAACACCCAACATTGAACACACACAACACTGTCAAACCCCAAACATTGAACACACACAACACTGTGTCAAACATCCAACATTGAACACACACAACACTGTGTCAAACATCCAACATTGAACACACACATCACTGTGTCAAAACATCCAACATTGAACACACAACACTGTGTCAAACATCCAACATTGAACACACAACACTCTGTGTCAAACATCCAACATTGAACACACAACACTCTGTGTCAAACATCCAACATTGAACACACAACACTCTGTGTCAAACACACCCCAACATTGAACACACAACACTGTGTCAAACATCCAACATTGAACACACAACACTGTCAAACACTCCAAAATTGAAAACACAACACTGTTTTAAACACCCTAAAAAATAAACACACAACACTGTGTCAAACATCCAACATTGAACACACAACACTGTGTCAAACGCCCAACATTGAACACACAACACTGTGTCAAACATCCAACATTGAACACACAACACTGTGTCAAACATCCAATATCGAACACACAACACTGTGTCAAACCTCCAACATTGAACACACAACACTGTGTCAAACATCCAACATCGAACACACAACACTGTGTCAAACACCCGACATTGAACACACAACACACTGTGTCAAACACCCCAACATTGAACACACAACACTGTCAAACACCCAACATTGAACACACAACACTGTCAAACACCCTAACATTGAACACACAACACTGTGTCAAACATCCAACACTGAGCACACAACACTGTGTCAAACATCCCAACATTGAACACACAAAACTGTGTCAAACATCAACATTGAACACACAACACTGTGTCAAACACCCCAACATTGAACACACAACACTGTCAAACACCCCAAACATTGAACACACAACACTGTCAAACACCCCAACATTGAACACACAACACTGTGTCAAACATCCAACACTGAGCACACAACACTGTGTCAAACACCCCAACATTGAACACACAACACTGTGTCAAACATCAACATTGAACACACAACACTGTGTCAAACACCCCAACATTGAACACACAACACTGTCAAACACCCCAACATTGAACACACAACACTGAGTCAAACACCCCAACATTGAACACACAACACTGTGTCAAACATCCAAGATTGAACACACAACACTGTGTCAAAATCCCAACATTGAACACACAACACTGTGTCAAACAGCCAACATTGAACTCACAGCACTGTGTCAAACACCCCAACATTGAACACACAACACTGTGTCAAACAACAACATTGAGCACACATCACTGTGTAAAAAAAACATCTACACAAAAACACTGTTTGAAACTAACAAAACTCTGTGTCAAACACCCAGTATTGAGTGAACACAAAACACTGTGTCGAACATCGAATATTGAGCGCACAACACATGCAACACTTTGTCAAGCACCCGACATTGCATACAACTCTGTGTCAAATACCCAGTACTGAGTGAACACAAAAACACTGTGTCAAACATCGAATACTGAGCGCACAACACTATGCAACACTTTGTCAAGCACCCGAAATTCAGCATACAACGCTGCGCCCAACATCCAGAACTGAGTGCCAAACACTGTCAAACAGCCACAGCTGAGCACGAAGCACTGCGTCACATACTGTATCAAACAGTCAACATGGAGCACACGCAGCCGCTCTGCACCTAACACTGAGCACGCGACCCTGCGCAACATACCCGACACCAAACACAAAACACTGCGCGTCCACCCGACCATACACACGCAAGATCACTCCTCACGACATACCCAACACTGACTCCCTGCCTAACCATCCTTAAATCAGCACCCGTAGCATCACTCTCCATCTACCATCCATGAATCATCGCTCACCACTCTCTGCTCACCATCCAGCACCGACAAAGCATCACTACGCAGCCTAACGTCCATGAATCAGCACTCATTATACTCTGCCTAACATCCGACACTGAAAATTCCTCACTTTGCAACAACACACCCCCATCATTGAGCGCTCATCTCTGTGTGACACCCAACACTTGCAACATCTAATGACTGAACATGCATCAGGTTGTAACAATCAACATTGAGCATCTCTCACTGTGTTGCAACCAAACACTGAGCACTCATCATTCTTTAAAATCCAACACTAGGCAACCATCACTCTTTACCATCCAACACTGAGCATTCATCACTCTTTACCACCCAACACTGAGCACTCATCATTCTTTACCACCCAACACTGAGCTCTCATCATCATTCTTTACCACCCCAACACTGAGCACTCATCATTCTTTACCACCCAACACTGAGCACTCATCATTCTTTACCACCCAACACTGAGCACTCATCATTCTTTACCACCCAACACTGAGCACTCATCATTCTTCGATACCCAACACTAAGCATCATCACTAATTAACACCCAACAATAAGCATTCACCCCTCTTTAACACCCAAAAACTCAGCATTCATCCTCTTTAACACACCAACACTCATCATTCATCCCTCTTTAACACCCAAAACTCATCATTCATCCCCTCTCTCTTAACACCCCAAAACTCATCATTCATCCCTCTTTAACACCCAACACTAAGCATTCATCCCTCTTTAACACCCAAAACTCAGCATTCATCCCTCTTTAACACCAAACACTCAGCATTCATCCCTCTTTAACACCCAACACTCAGCATTCATCCCTCTTTAACACCCAACACTAAGCATTCATCCCTCTTTAACACCCAACACTAAGCATTCATCCCTCTTTAACACCCAAACACTCATCATTCATCCCTCTTTAACACCCAACACTCATCATTCATCCCTCTCTTAACACCCAACACTCAGCATTCATCCCTCTTTTTAACACCCAACACTCAGCATTCATCCCTCTTTAACACCCAAAACTCAGCATTCATCCCTCTTTAACACCCAAAACTCATCATTCATCCCTCTTTAACACCCAAAAATCATCATTCATCCCTCTTTAACACCCAACACTCATCATTCATCCCTCTTTAACACCCAACACTCAGCATTCATCCCTCTTTAAACACCCACACTCAGCATTCATCCCTCTTTAACACACCCAACACTCAGCATTCATCCCTCTTTAACACCCAACACTCATCATTCATCCCTCTTTAACACCCAACACTCAGCATTCATCCCTCTTTAACACCCAACACTCAGCATTCATCCCTCTTTAACACCCAACACTCAGCATTCATCCCTCTTTAACACCCAACACTCAGCATTCATCCCTCTTTAACACCCAACACTCAGCATTCATCCCTCTTTAACACCCAACACTCAGCATTCATCCCTCTTTAACACCCAACACTCAGCATTCATCCCTCTTTAACACCCAATCACTCAGCATTCCTCCCTCTTTAACACCCAACACTCAGCATTCATCCCTCTTTAACACCCAACTCTCAGCATTCATCCCTCTTTACACCCAACACTCATCATTCATCATTCATCCCCTCTTTAACACCCAACACTCAGCATTCATCCCTCTTTAACACCCAAATACTCAGCATTCATCCCTCTTTAACACCCAACACTCAGCATTCATCCCCTCTTTAACACCCAACACTCAGCATTCATCCCTCTTAAACACCCACCACTCTCAGCATTCATCCCTCTTTAACACTCAACACTCAACATTCATCCTTCTTTAACACCCAACATTAAACATTCATCACTAATTAACACCCAACAGTGAGCATTCATCACTAATGAACATCCAACAATAAACAGTCATCACTAATTAACACCCAACACTCATCCTGACTCACCTTGTAGCATCTGACTTTTGAACACTCATTGCTTCCTAAACACTCAACACCGAACACTCATCACTGTCTACCTAACACCCAACACTGAACACTCGACACTTCAGACTAACTAACACTCAATACTGAGGACGCAACACTCACTCAAGCCACTCAGCACGCAAACCCTGCGCTTTACTGTCAGCACTGAGCGCGCGCAACACTGGGACTAAAACACTCAACACTGGGCACGTTCGACCGCGCGCGAAACTATCCACACACCAACGCTAAACAACAGACACGCAACTAACACGCAACTTCCAAATCTGAGCACGTTACAATACACTGCCGCCTAACATCTAAAACACTGAGACAAGCAGCTAGCACTGCGCCTAAACACAGCACGCTACGCTCTCGACAACTAACACTCAAGACTGGAACACTGAGCAAGTGACACTCTTGTGCCCCACAGCGAACACTGACGGACAACAGAGGGAGGGGGGAGGGGGGGGGGGGAGGATGAAGAAGGAGAAAGAAAGCACTTACATCGGGCTTAACAACGTCTCTTGCTCACTCACTGCAAGACACACTTCTGAGTGACCTCCCCTACCCCCGCTGCCAATTTGGAAGGCAGGTCGCTCACTTTGGAGGACAGCTCGCTTAAGTTTGTGGGGAACTCTGGAACACAGCAGAAACATCCACAGTGGACACAATGTCAACACAGCAGAAACATCCAAAGGGTGGACACACTGTCAACACAGCAAAAGCACCCATACGGACACACTGTCAACACAGCAGAAACATCCATATGGACACACTGTCAACACAGCAGAAACATCCATATGGACACACTGTCAACACAGCAGAAACATCCACATGGACACACTGTCAACACAGCAGAAACATCCACATGGACACACTGTCAACACAGCAGAAACATTCACATGGACACACTGTCAACACAGCAGAGCAGAAACATCCACATGGGACACATTGTCAACACAACAGAAACATTCACATGGACACACTGTCAACACAGCAGAAACATTCACATGGACACACTGTCAACACAGCAGAAACATCCACATGGACACACTGTCAACACAGCAGAAATATTCACATGGACACACTGTCAACAATACAGCAGAAAACATCCACATGGACACACTGTCAACACAGCAGAAACATCCACATGGACACACTGTCAACACAGCAGAAACATCCACATGGACAGATGTCAACAATGCAGCAGAAAAATATCCACATGTACACATTGTCAACACTTCAGAAACATCCACATGGACACGTTGTCAACAAAGCAGAAACACCAATACGGACACACACTGTCAACCTCAGCAGAAACATCCACGGATCGACTTAACAGTCAACACAGCAGAAATACCGACGTGAACCGACAAACTGTCAAAATAGTAGAAACACCAGCAACATGGACACGCTATCAACGTGGCAGACATGTCACGTGTCAAGGCAGCAGAAACATTCACATGGACACACTGTTAACACAGCAGAAAACATCCACATGGACACACTGTCAACACAGCAAAAGCACCCATACGGACACACTGTCAACACAGCTGAAACATCCATATGTACACACTGTCAACACAGCAGAAACATCTACATTGGACACACTGTTAACACAGCAGAAACATCCACATGGACATTGTCAACACAGCAGAAACATCTACATGGACACACTGTCAACACAGCAGCAAAACATCCACATGGACACACTGTCAACACAGCAGAAACATTCATATGGACACACTGTCAACACAGCAGAAACATCCACATGGACACATTGTCAACACACAGCAGAAACATCTACATGGACACATTTCTAACACATCAGAAACTCACATGAACACAATGTCAACAAACAGAAAACCCACATGGACACACTGTCAAGACAGCAGAAACATCCACATGGACACATTGTCAACAAGGATAAAAACCCACATGGACACACTGTCAACACAGCAAAATAACCCACATGGGCACATTGTCAACAAACAGAAAACCCGCATGGACACACTGTCAACAAACAGAAAACCCACATGGACACACTGTCAACAAACAGAAAGCCCACATGGACACATTGTCAACAAGCAGATAACCCACATGAATACTTTGACAAAAAGGCATCAATATCCAGGGTGGATACATTATCAACACAGCAGAAACATCCATGATGGACACATCCTAGAACACACAGCAGAAACAAGCACATAAACACTTTATCAAACATAGCAGAAATACCCACGATCAAGATTTTGTCAATGGAGCAGAAACAGCCTGGACACATTGTCAACATGGTAGTGACATTCGCAGAGACACTGTCAACACAACAACAACAACAACAACGTAAATACATACGTGGTCAACACAATAGAAACACCACGTAACTGGTCACAATTGTCAACACAACACCCATTCACACTGACACAAATAATCAAACCAATAGACACACACTCAACTAGTCGCACATTGTCAACAAAACACCCATCCAATGGATACACATTGTCAACACAATATTCACCCTCATGGACAACATGGTCAACACACACAAAAAAAACCCCCACCCAAATGGTCAAACACTGTCAATGCAACTCCGTCTCTCTCTCTCTCTCTCTCTCTCTCTCTCTCTCTCTCTCTCTCTCTCTCTCTCTCTCTCTCTCTCTCACACACACACACACACACACACACACACACACATATTGGAGACATACGGTCAACACAATTGAAATACCCAATTGGTCACACATTGTCAAGACAGTGCCCACCCACACATACACATTGTCAAAAATAGAAACGTCCAACTGATCAAACACAGGCAACACAAGAGAAAAATCCACACGCCACATGATCTCACACTGTAAACATGGTAAAAAACACACACATGAACAGCATATTGTCAAAACAATACAGATATCCATATGAACACACACTGTCAAAAACAGAGACACATCCCTATGGTCACACGTTGTCAACACACCAGAAACACACACACACTGTCCACAAAAACAGAAACACATCTGGACCCACGTTGTCCACAAAAAACAGACACCTTCAATGATACCTGTTGACAACACGGGTTAGTTAGAAACAGTCTCACAAACACGCTGTCCATACAAAACAAACACGCTCAATGACACACTGTCGACGCAATAGAAACACGCTCACTGACACACTGTCGACAAAATAATAGAAACACGCTCACTGACACACTGTCGACACTAATAGAAACACGCTCACTGACACACTGTCAACACAATAGAAACACGCTCACTGACACACTGTCAACACAATAGAAACACGCTCACTGACACACTGTCAACACAATAATAGAAGCACGCTCACTGACACACACTGTCAACACAATAGAAACACGCTCAATGACACACTGTCAAACCAATAGAAACACGCTCACTGACACACTGCCGACACAATAGAAACACGCTCACACACACACACACACACACACACACACACACACACACACACACACACACACACACACACACACACACTGTCGAAACAATAGAAACACACACTCTCTCTCTCTCTCTCTCTCTCTCTCTCTCTCTCTCTCTCTCTCTCTCTCTCTCGCTCACACACACACACACACACACACACACACACACACACACACACACACACACACACACACACACACACACACACACTGTCATACATTAAGAATACGCAGCAGATGGATTATAATCAGCAACATCACTAAAGACAACGGAAGCATTCGACAAAGCCCATCATCATCATCAACAACAACAACACCAACAGCCAATATAAAAAAAGAAAAAAATCCAGCAAGGCCACATACTGTCAGCCTGATCAGGACATTATCCATTGCACATGCATTGTTGCATAGAACTTTTGGGTCAAAAGTAGAATTTTCCGCCTGAATTCCGACAGCTCTTATATTGCCATACTTCACCGTGCTCCCTGTGTTGCCTTTATTCTTTTCTTTTTTTCGCTATACGTTTCTTTCATCGTGTTGTCTTCAATTAGTAATTCATTCATTTATTTATCTATTAGTTTTGTCCATCTATTTATTTATCTATTCATTCGTTTATTATTCATCTGTTTACTTATTCATCATGTATTTCTTTATTTCTTTATTGATTGATTGAATATATATATATATATATATATATATATATATATATAATGCTGAAAAAAATGATATATATATATATATATATATACATTCAATAGTTCTTTTGACAAGGATGACTCCATCGTTAACGTGAGATATGTAGCATGCAGTGCACTGAAATTTGCTTGATTGTCTCAATATTCGAAGACTCTAGTACTTATATCCATACCACCACCGAAGAAACAATGAAATGGACAAAAAGATCATTAAACGAACAAGCAAAATCCAAGGCTCATACCATATACCCGTTTCCTGGGCCAGTACTTCATACATCAGACGACAATTCTACATCGCAACATCACATGAACATAGCAGAAACACCGACAATAGCCGTGACTGTCAACACATTCACTTCACTTAAAAAAAAAATATAGACCACAATAAAAGACCCCCCTCCCCCTCCCCCTCCCCGCCCTCCTCTCTTCCCACTATCACCGACCAAATTTAACTAGGTTCGCGGACGGCTGCGAAATACTAGTCAATAAACTTCCAGCAAGAAGATCATCAGAACAGGCATCATGGGACATCACCGAAGCAAGTCAGCAGCAGGGCAGTGTCTCCTCTGGTGGGTTGTCTCATGACGATCTCATCTTGGTTGCTTCACTGTGAACTACCGGGTCTCTAAGGCTGCAGCAGGACGAGCCTGAACGTTGATTTGCATGATGATGTGTGCCGTGTGAAATTAAAGCCATTAAAAGGCATGAAAACTGAGGAGGCAAAAAACCAGAACAAAAAAAAAAATGCTTGATCAAAACAAAAAAACATTAGGTCCCCATGTTATCACCATCACTATAGCTTCGGCAGTACTCTGGAACACAGTGGCATCAGCCATTTTCACTCTCCAGTGTGGGCACAGCTTTGGTACAAACAACTCCAATGACGTTCAAACATCTGTACGCGTCACACATCACTCCCACACATGTGCACATCACTAGAAAAAAAAAGTCTCTGTATATACCTCTGTAGAAACAGTCATTAGGACGCTGACAAAGTCACTGTATTGCTCTGTCTACGTCACCAACAAAATCACCGCATTCAACGCATGGTCACTGTTGCATACATACCTCGAAGAAAGTCACAGTACGTATCGCTAACATTTGTCATGTATATTCGGCTACTTCTACGGAGGGGTCTCGACAAAGAGACGAAAGTCGACACAAGACAGGAGTACCAAAAGCTTATGCACGCGAGACAGAATTCAGCAGCATCCCTACACACTCTCATTGAAGAGTTTCAACACCCCCCTTTTTTTTTTTCCATCTCATCTTTCCCTGTATCAGTCCCTCCCAATTCATTTTTAAGCCTTGCCATGTCATTTCCATAGTAACTCGGATTTTTTTTCTTGCACTTGGACTATTTCTGTCACAACTTACTTGACTTCGTTGTTTTGTTGTTGTTGTTTTTTTTTTTTTTTTCTTCTCTTTTCTATGGCCCCACAACAAAACAGACCAGTAGGTTGAGGCTCGGCTTTTTTTTTTCACTGTAGGTTGTTTGTCCCGTTCATATGATAGTTTTTGACTGCCAACATGTATTTTCTTACTTCAACATCCTTTCCGCGGTCACGATAGTCAAAACTTAAGAAATACTGCTCGGTAGGTCTAACTTGATGGATAGAAGCAAGGAAACACAACTTATGAGAAAAACAAACAACAGTACAGAATTAAGCGTTTCGACCCTGAGGTCTTCAACGGGCAAGACAACCAAAAGTGACAAACTGCGTTGGTTCTGTATTTTCAAGTGTTCGTT
>JADBJO010012551.1:15000-27500 GCA_016801955.1 Conus betulinus | reverse complement strand
TTAACCACAAAGCTGTCATACGACATTGCTCTCGAAGAATATGCAGGCAAAGCTAAAATTGTAGAAATTATGAAAACAATGTGGTTTTGGGGAACAATAGATAGTAGTCTTTTTTTTTTTTTTAACCTTTTGATGCGCAAGTGAAACTTTTGCTTTTATATGCAGCAGAAGTATGGGGACAGTCTACATGTAATTGAATTACCTCACTTGTTTGCATGCAAACGCTTTTTTGAATTATGTGCGCCGGAATACCCCAAACACGATGGTATACGGTAAGCTAGGAAGGTATCCTTTGCATGTAAATGGCGCACTAAATCAATGCGCTACTGGTTCAAATTGCAAAAGCTGTCACGTGCTAGACTACCTAAACAAGCTCATGAAATGGAAAAATCTAAATTATTTCAATGTACTAGAAATCGGAGTGTACAAACAAATTGGGTATCTTCGATAAAACATTGTTTAGATACTTATGGCTTTTCTTTTGTTTGGTAAATGGTGGAGTAAATTATGAAAAAAAACTGTTTTACGTGAACTCAAACAACGCATGATTGACTGTTATAGACAAAATCGGGATAGTGAAATACCCAAATAGTGACAGATATTCAACATATCGTTCCTTCAAATCCTTATGGCAGCCTGAGAAATATTTAACTGCTATAACAATTCCTAAATTTCGTTAAGTGTTCGTGGGATTTCGACTTGGTACAGTGACTTGAATGTTCATCAAAGATATACACTAAACCCCAAAAACTGTCCATTCTGTCATCAAATCGAGGACGAAATACATTTTTTTTATTGTTTGTCCATCCCATGCAAGATTTTCAGAGATAAATACATTTTGCCTCATACTAGAAATGTTCATCAAGTGTCATTGCTTCTTTTACTGCAAAATGAACAGAGAATTGTAACTCGCTCTGTAGCTATGTTCATTTTTAAAACCACTAAAACGAAGAGAGTAACTGTTATCAGTTAACACACAAATGCCAGAGTAATTTCAGGACGAAGATTTTGTTATGCAAATATTTGCTTTCATAGTTTTTCAATATGCGACGGGAGCGTGTGTGTTTACTACTTTTGTTTCTTGACCTCATTGCAGCTCTCTCTCTGTCTCTGTGTGTGTGTGTGTGTGTGTGTGTGTGTGTGCGTGCGTGCGTGCGTGCGTGCGCGTGCGTGCGTGCGTGCGTGCGTGTGTGTGTGTGTGTGTGTGTGTGTGTGTGTGTGTGTGTGTGTGTGTGTGTGTGTGTGTGTGTGTGTGTGTGTGTGACGGTAGTGGTCTCAACAAAGTGGCACGGATTGGTGCCGACAGGGTCGATGAAAATTGGCCGTGTTTCATTCTCTATTCTGACAGTCGCCTTCATAACGTTTGACGTCTGCTTAACGATTTGGGTCCCAGGCCTCTCTCGTCCACTACATCCCCTATCCCCCCCCTGCCCTCCCCCTCCCCTCCTCACACACACACATACTCTCTCTCTCTCTCTCTCTCTCTCTCTCTCTCTTTTCTCCTCCTCTCAAACCATACTCCCCCTTCCCTTCCCCGCACTTCACCCCCTCCGTCTCTAAATCCTTTCATTATTGAAAGAAAATGAAAGAAAAAGAACGAAAAAAAGTGATTTTGCAGCAGGATGATTCATAGTGTGTGTGTGTGCGTGTGTGTGTGTGTGTGAGTGTGTGTGTGTGTGTGTGTGTGTGTGTGTGTGTGTGTGTGTGTGTGTGTGTGTGTGTGTGTGTGTGTGTGTGTGTGTGTGTGGTGTGTGTGTGTTTTGTGTGTGTGTGTGTGTGTGTGTGTGTGTGTGTGTGTGTGTGTGTGTGTGTGTGTGTGTGTGTGTGTGTGTGTGTGTGTGTGTGTGTGTGTGTGTGTGTGTGTGTGTGTGTGTGTGTGTGTGTGTGTATGGTGAGCACGTGGTGTGTGTGCGCGCGCGCGCGTGTGTGTATGTGTGTGTGTGTGTGTGTGTGTGTGTGTGAGAGAGAGAGAGAGAGAGAGAGAGAGAGAGAGAGAGAGAGAGAGAGAGAGAGAGAGAGAGAGACAGCCAGACAGACAGACAGAGAGAGAGATGACACATACGTCATACGTCTCTTTTTCCGTAAACATTAAAAGGTGCAGCGGACAATTATAATCCAGACAGGAAGGGAGATAATTTCTTATTAGACTTCCATCACTGTGTAGGTTATCAAGGACAGTTGTCTGTCTCGCGACTGAGATGCTCTTTCCTTGGTAAGGCTAGTAACAGTACACAGCTACGGCTGGTACTGGAGCTCCACAGAGTGATCCTTACAGATCTATCGGCGTTAAACATACACTTTTTTCTCTTGGCGTGTTGTCAACATCCAATTTAGGAACGTACGCAATTCATCCGCAGTTTGACATGGACACGTTTTGTTTTGCCTATTTGTTTGTCTGTTTTTACCCAGCCATTTATGGCAGAAGTTTGCAAAAATAATTCATCCATCCCGAATTTGTTTCTCTCGTTAAATGCGTCATGTATGGTTTTGGTTGCAAACCGAAGTCCATGCTTGCCCAGTCTTTTTTGACAGCTGTCAAGGAGTTGAGTGTCGGCAATTCTCCATACACGTTTTTCACCGTCAGAGATGCCACGAGCTTAGCACATTTCTGAAAAGCCAGATCTGTAGAAACAGTCCTTGATACCGCTAGACCAGTTGAATTCTTTGTTTCCTCTTGTCTTGGTTACTGGTAATTGCATGTCTAAATTCGACACAAACTTATTTCAACGTGTTAATGAACTCCATCTCTTGCATGGAGACTCAGCGTCCAAGCGCGCCCCCCTAGCGGTGTATAGAAAGAGCAGATAACGGCCAAGGTCACTTCATACCATTGTATGAGGTGTTAAGGGACTGGAGTTCAACATATATTTCACAGAAGAACGACAGCTTTCTTGAGTTACACCGACCTTCCAGTGCGTTCTGTGATAGATTTTTTGTTTGTTTGTTTACCCGAGCATTTACTATTGTGAAGACTACTGCGATGTCCACGTATAGTTCCTAATCTCCATGTTATTGTTTTCATCCTCTCCATCACTTAGTACTTGGGTCTGTTGGTGGGCTTTTCTGCAGTTCATCTTACACATGGTACCTTGGTTGTAAACGTAAAGTTCATCTTACATAATTATGATACCTTGGTTGTAAACGTAAAGTTCATCTTACATAATTATGATACCTTGGTTGTAAACGTAAAGTTCATCTTACATAATTATGATACCCTTGGTTGTAAACGTAAAGTTCATCTTACATAATTATGATACATTGGCTGTAAAAACGTAAAGTTCATCTTACATAATTATGATACCTTGGTTGTAAACGTAAAGTTCATCTTACATAATTATGATACCTTGGTTGTAAACGTAAAGTTCATCTTACATAATCATGATACCTTGGCTGTAAACGTAAAGTTCATCTTACATAATCATGATACCTTGGTTGTAAACGTAAAATTCATCTCATGTTTAGTAACTTGGTTGTAAACATACAGTCCAGAATTTCAAAGCACTTTTCATACAGGAACTTCGTATTAAACGTAGAGTGAAGGTTTTTCACAGCTCTGGGCTGACTCACTTCATCCCCCCCCCTATAAAAACATTGTTCGGATTTTGCGAGATGACCAGTTTGTCCACAAATAGTGACTCAGGATTTTCTTTTTTAGCTTGCTGTTAGGTAGTGTGTGTCAGATGCCTATTAAGGACCGTTTCTCCGGCTTTGTGGGCCTGGCGGGCCGACTAGAAGAATCGAAGCAACAAGCTTGTCACCTGCAAATAGGAACACAAAGATTTCCCTGAATCCAGACAAGAACTGAAAATCACGCCTTCTATTTCAGTATACTTCCTCGGCCACTTAAGGGATAGAGAGAGAGAGAGAGAGACGAGAGAGAGAGAGATGAGAGAGAGAGAGACAGAGAGAGAGATAGAGAGAGAAAGACAGAGACAGAACAGACAGACAGAGACAGAGAGACAGAGAGAGAGAGGTGGGGAGAAAGAGAGAGACAGAGAGAGAGACAGAGAGAGACAGAGAGAGAGAGAGAGAGAAGGGGAGGGGGGGGGGGGGAGTACCCGAGATGGATCTGAGACCACTTGTTCTCCGTCGTCTACTTGTCGCAGCAGAGCAAACAGGACAGGAAAGGGTAAAGAGATTGTAAAACAAGACCAAGAGATTTCTCCAAAGAGAACATACAGCAGGCCAAGAGATACGGTAAAGAGAAAGTAAAACACACCCAGAAAAAGCAGGGCAGAAAAGTGAAGAGCGTTTGCCAAAGTGTCTAGACAGTCTCGCTATTTGGATCCATTTACTCGAGTTGTTTTCAGCCGTTTTCCATTTCCGGTCTGCTTTTATTGTCTTGTAGTTTCAGCCGCTCTCGGCTGTTTCCCCTTCTCCTCCCTTCCATCCCCTCCCTCCTTCCTCCTGTCCCCGCCCTTCTCCTCCCTCCCCCCCCCCCCCTTCCCATCCCGCCCCTCTATGCCCCTTTTTTCTCCATCTTCCTCCCCCCCCCCCCCCCCCCAGCTCTTCCCCGTCTCAACCCCCACCTGACTCTTATCAAAAGATCGATCTCTGACCGTCGACTGGTGAAACTTAGACGTCAACAAGAAAGTTGTACGTGAAATGTGCGGGTTTATAGGAATCAATACCAGAAGACTGGGAGTGCGCGTGGTATTGGTTATCAGCAAATGCTGCTTGGAAATAGTAACTTCAGTTGTTTTGAGAAACGTTTGACATCTCGGCGGCGTATACCTTTGTAAAGGGATTACGGTTTCTCTCGTAAGATGTATTCTTAGCAGCATATATAATTGATACCACACCGAAAATACGACATTGTAATTATGTACTCTTTTTTCATTCAAACTGAATAATTATATCACTGATACCGAATCGCAGACACAGAACTCGTGGTACACGAACTGATGCTTGATCTTTTACTGTCATTTAATGCATGACATTGTACTAAGCTATTATCGACTATATATGAGCGTTCTGTTTGTCTGTCTGTCTGTCTGTGTGTCTATGTTCAGTACAGTCATTGTGGTTGGTTAGAAGCCTACAAATCAAGCGCTTTTCGTCAGACGTTTCCAAATTTGGCATGATAATTCCTTAGCATACTGAACACATCCAGACAGAAGCCCTTGCTAGAATTTCTAGTGACATCAGTTGCATTTTAACGCATCCATGTGGCAAAGTTAAACGATGTCGGCATTCGAAGTGAATCCAAACATGTCTCGTCGATGGCGTTCATACTGATCAAAGAGCGCCGTGCTTACTGTCAGCCGGAAAAAGCTCAACTGGGAGAACGCTGGGCTGAAAATCTTCACGACCTTGTTCAATCCCGGGCTCTGACACTTTTTTCTTTCTTTTTTTTTTTTTTTTCTTTCTTTTCTTTTCTTTTCTTTCTTTTCTTTTCTTTCTTTTTTTTTTTTTTTTTTTTTTTTTTGCTATTAGGGATTCGAGAGGGTCTGAGGCAAAACGTAAGGGGTCATAAGGGGCGGGAGGGGGAGGGGAAGGAACAGGGAGGGAGGGGAGCGGGAATGGGGGAAGGGTTGGACGGGGGAGAGACGGGGTGAGGAAGGGGGAGAGGAAGAGCGAAAGGGAAGAGGGGAGAGGAGACGGGGTATGCGGGAAGAGTGGACGGCTGGTTGTCCTATAAAATCAAAAGTGATCCCTGGTGAATGTGACCCCCTGGTCAACGTGTTTTTGCATACTATGGAAGCGAGTGCGCGACGTACAGCGTTCCAAGTTCTGGTCAAATATGAAGTAAGGTTTGACATGAAGAGTGGATGCTGATTAGGATATTCTAATTGACCCTGGTTGAATATGATTAGTACTAATCAATGGCAATGTTGGGGTCGTGTTTACTATAACTAAATCATATTACATGTGTTATTTAAATATCTAGCTCATTTTAAAGAAAAAGACTGAATGTGCTGTAGTTATGTATGCAGATAGCCATTCTTTCAATTTATGCACGGTTGTTATAAACAGGAAACAATGGAAGACATTTCTTAATGTTAGACTATCATCTTTACGATCGATAACACTTAGGAACACTCCTTATTAAAATGTTAGATTATCAGACCTTTCAAGATAGATAAGATTTAAAGACACTTATAAAATGTTAGCTTATGATACATTTCACGACTAGTAATGTTGGAAAAAGGGACTTATTATGTCAAACTGTCGCACCTTTCATGAACCTAATGAAGAACTGAAGACACTGTTAACTAAGATTATATCATCAAACTTTTCACGATCGGTAAGACTTTAACAGACTGGTTATTGATGTCAGCTTATCATACCTTCCACGAATTGAAATAATTGAAGGCACTTCTAGTCAACATTTCATATTCACACTTTTCACATCTGGCAAGACATGAAAAAGATACTTCTTATTAAAGCCTAGCTCTCTTACCTTCCAGGAACCGTACGACTTGAGGACACATCGTGAGTTGTGAACCATACAATTCTGTGGTTAGAAAGATCTGAACCAAACACTTTCTATGTCGTGAGCTATGTCCTCCACAAGAAGACCTGAATTTGATGGGGAACTCTACAGACAGATGCAGAGTACAGCCAATGGGAAACTCGATAGCATCATCCATTGCCGCCAACTTTATCGGCTGGCTTGAAAAAAGACCACTCACCACATCTCTCTGGTAGACTGAGCAAGGGTTCTGGCGCCGCTTTGTCGACGGCATTGTGAGTACTCATCTGGGTCCATTCGCACCTTCGGGTGTGTCTGTTTCGTTTCTGTCTTTTTGTCCAGCTCTGGGGACAGGCCCCAGTGACGATGAGGAAAAACCCGCTAACCGCAGGGAAAGGTCCTGTTGACAGCGGAAGACTGTGACCCGGGATTCTCTTCAGGGAGTACTGGAGACTTTATGGCAAAAGACTGGCCATATCTGCAGTTGTACTGTCTTCAACTGCCAGCGGAACACCAACGAGTGAGGCTGCAGGATGCACACGGCAGTTGCTTGACGGGTGGCGTTTTTTCGCCGGTGGGCTCTGAAGTCATATGGGCTGGTGCACCCATGGGAACGCTCCCGTGGAGGTTCTGTCGTGTCACATCCACTAGTCATTATACAGTGGCATCTGCCAGGGAGCAGTTATATGTCCCCTTGACGTCTTCATGGAAATGCCCTGTGCATGTCTGCACACTGTGTGAACAGAACGCAGGTTCAAAGGGTGGTGCAGGATTGCTTCCAGCTGGTTTGTTCAGCAGTTGAGGGCAGTACTTCTCTGGGTCCCATCCGCATCTTCGGGTGTATCTTTTCAGTTTTAGTTTCATCCAGGAGGCTCCATAAACCCTGTACCACATCCGCTAAGTTCTGAGATCACACTACGCATGATTTGAAGCTGATGGATAGATGAATTAAAAACTAAGATGCGAGAACTGGAGAAGAGGGTCTCGTGGCTGTGACCTAGCGGATGTCTGACCTACGCATTAGTCCTACGCAACTGTGCCCGCTACCAGGAGGCTGGAAAAAAAAAAAACTGGCTGCAAACTGCAGGCCCATTTTAACAACCAGCAGTCGGACTTCCGAAAACAAAAAAGAGGGACATTCATTAGGACATTCATTTTGGTGGCCGGCCACTTCTGTGGTCCTGTTCACAGCTCTGTGCCTTGAGATGCTGTATCATGGGAAGCGATGAGGACCACTGACATCCAGAAGAGAAAAGAACAGGACAGAATGTGGGGGCACGAACTGAAAAAAACGATCCATATGGCCTCAACCTTTGGGATTCATTTCACATTCATCCAGCCGTTCGTTGTGCTGCACGCTTCATCTGGAATTCTGGAAGAGAGAGAGAGAGAGAGAGAGAGAGAGAGAGAGAGAGAGAGAGAGAGAGAGAAGTGGGGGTGGTATTGTAAGAAGGGCAGATAAATGCAAATACTTATGGTTCTCTGTTCTTCTAAAAAAAAAAAAAAAAAAAAAAAAAAGATTTTTTTGAATTAGTCTTATCTGTGTTAATTCCTTTTTTGCATAGACTCCATTCTCAGTCGAAATGTTTTCAAAATCTTTTGAACTTTTGTTTTTATAATCATTTTTTTCATTATTTTTTCATACTTCTTTCCGCGGACATTAATTCTATTTGCATTTTCTGCAAATTTGTCCATCTCTTTTTCTCTTTATCAATTCCTTTATATGCAAATCCATTTAGCAATTCATTTCCCCTATTCATTAAATATATTTGTTAGTTTTATTTTCATATTATTTTCATTCATACATTATTTGCGTCCTTTCTTAACTACTTATTCAGCTGCTTAAAAGTTTTTTTCTTTTAGTGTTTTTTAAGAAAAATATTTCTATTTACCTCTTGTAGTAGGAAAATATAATAAAGGTTTTACAGACGTGAGGTAACTAGTGGTGTAAAATGATTCGTATCATTGAAAAAATGTCATTCAGTCATAGCCCATGAAACTGATGCATGTTTAAGTAAAACGATAATTTCCGGTCCAAACAAACCAGTGTTTTGTTTGATTTATTGTCTTAATAACAATTCTTATTCACGTTAGGTTGTAATACCTTACGTGACTGGTAAGACTTGACCACACACGTCTGATTAACTTCATGTTGTCATAGCTTTCAAGACCAGTAAGAGTTAAAACAGACTTGGTATCAATTTCGTGTCATCATACTTATCACAACTGGCGTGACGTAAAGCACACGTTTATTAATAACATTAGGTCGTCATTCCTTCCGTCAATAGCAAGACTTGAAACAGAGATTTTTTTTTTTTTTTTTTTTTTTTTTTTTTTTTTTTTTTTTTTTTTTTTTGCTGTCCCAACCTCTGCGCCACCTCAGAGGCAGTGCACCCACGCCGCTCATTCCGACACCCTGTCCACAGCCACGGCCCGGTCGGCCCCGCCGCAGCCCCCGCACCGGCAATCCACAGGCAGCAGTCAATGTCAAGTCGTCAAGAGGCAACCCACCGGAGGAGACACTGCACTGCTGCCGAGTCACTTCAGTGGTGTTCAGTGGCGCCTGTTCTGATCTAACATACGCAGGACACCACCTACTAAGCCCCCTACTGACGAAAATAATTGCTTAGTCGCGGAGCCGGCGTGAGTGAGCTCTCCCCCGAGGGCGCCACCACGTCCGTCCCAACGACAGCCCCCATGGACTCGCCGATACCGGTGACCCCGACGGAACCAAACCAAGGCCACAGACGTGGAGAAGACATCGAAACTGAGGTCACCATGAGAGCAGGGCATGAAGGGCCACAGAATTTGAGACTTTTTTTTATGCTGATCGATGAGAATGAGGATGATTATGATGATGCTACGGATTTCCATTTCGGTCTGAGACTACATGACAGGGCTGTACTCTACGCTTCCTCTCATAATATATCCTGGCGTCAACCAGGCCCGAGAGATACAGACACCTGCAGTGTTTGGTCAGGAAATTTGAGCAACACTCAGAAACGCATCCATTAAGTGGATGAAACTCGACTGTGTGGTCCCAGTCTTCCCAACTGAGTCCGCAGCAAACTCAACTCTGGGTAGGAGCCGGTCGGGCAGAAAAACCCACATGACTTCTGATGGGATTCGAACCCACGACTCCCAGCCGGGAGTCCGCGACGCTAACCACTTCGCCACGGCGGCTGGTGAGAAAACAGATATTTCGTATTGATGTTTTACTGCTACAGAGAGCTAAAAGACAGTTCTCATCTTCATCGTGCTAGATTGTCATTTGAATCAGATATTTCTTATTAATGTTTCACTGCTACAAAGATTTGAAGATAGTTCTTAATTATGTTAGATTATGTTAATGTTATATATATATATATATATATATATATATATATAAAAACAAACTAATAAATTCCAAGGGTAAGTAAACTGAGCATCATTCCAGCAATTTTCAGAGCATCTTGGTGTTGCAATAACTGCAGGAAATATTGAATTATAAACAAAGCTTGCTCTTATGTCTTAGATTGGAAAGCATATGGGAAGATAAGCATTTATATCTGCAGTGGTAGATAATTCTTCCTAACTAACAGTACGTGCTTGAGTGGGTGAATGGGGAATAATAAATGTTCCTCAAAATGAGCCTTCAGCAAGCTTATAATCTCCAAGGGGGAGACCATCTCCAAAAGTGACCTTCGCAGCTTCTGTCAGCTCTCTCCCGCAATGACTACTGTCATTCTCTCTTGCCTGGTACGCCTGCCTCATCTGCAAGTCCTTCCTTGAACGAATAGGCTGCAACACAAAATCCCGCCGCTCAACTTACGCTTAGGAAAAAATAAATCTATTGCTATCTAGAGCTTGACCTAGTCTCCCAACAAAATCTAATCGCCTCATTCCCCTATGACGGTCTTTCTACTGGCTGCCTGTATCTCTGAGGATTAAAGTACAAGCTCAATACTCTCTACTGTAAGTGCATTCACGACTCTGCACCCTTCCCCTTGTCGGTGACTGTCTTCAACTCTACACTTCATTTCCGATCTCTACGTTCGCTCGACAGATCCACGCTGTTCCCCCAATGTCAGATGAAAACAGTCAAGTGTTGGTCGCCTCTCTTTCTCTGTCTGTCTCCACAGTCCGCTTATCTCACAGTCCTCTGAAGTCTTCATTTAAAACCAACGCTGGAATCGTTTAAGACCAAGCCTCCGAGTCTTCCTTTTTTACTGTTCTGTTTCTCCACCTCCACATGCTTATTTTTCACCGCAACCGTTTTTTTTCCTTCAATGGTGCTACGCAAGTGTGCGAATGATTACGCAAGCGCCTTGAATTGTTCTATTTTTCTCTAAAATAAAGCGCTGAATGATTTTCATTGTTATAATCATTATCATTATTTTTTTTTACGTTAGTTATGCCTGTAGCGCAAACAGAGACGCAAACAAAAGGCCAAGAAAATGTTCACGCAGTTTAGATTTCAATATCCTAGCTTTCTTTGTCGTTTTGGTGTTTTCTATTATGTATCAAAATCTATGTCTCTATCTATCTATCTATCTATCTATCTATCTATCTGTCTATCTGTGTATCTATCTATGCACACACACACACACACACACACACACACACACACACACACACACACACACACACACCATATCATCGATTTTTAACAGACTATAACATACACAAATCTAACTCATAATCTCTGTAACCCTGCCCTTGAACACTATTTACTACCATGAGGTAAGGAAAACATCTCTTGATACTCGGTGCTGTAAGCAGAACTTCCATGTCGTTGTGCACGAGACAGAGAAGGACTCATCCACACTCAGTATACAGTCCGCAGGCTTGCGATGTGAGTGGATGAGGTCACCCCGTCAGATCACAGATTTGCTTCTGCACTCTTATTCTTCTGTTATGCTGCATAATCGTTCGTACGTTACGTTACGATAATGTTATGTAAAAGAGAAAAACAAAAGCGGAATTATCCAGCAAGTTAAATGTTCAAATAATAGACCAGTTCTGACTGAGTATTCTTTTTACGAGCCAGGGGAAGGAATGCTGAGAGCTCAAAATCAAAGACCATAGTTGGACTGCTTATCAAAAAAAAACAAACAGAAGAAAATAAAAAAATATATATATAAAGAAATAAGTAAGTAAACAAATAAAGAAGTAAATAAATAAATAGAGAAAAAAAATAGAGTGACCCAGATACTAACCTCCATAGGATCGACTATACTTAAAGCTATAATGATACTGCATCGATTTGTGCGGGTAATTTAGAAGCAAAGTGTTGTGTTATGCTGTGCACTTCAACAAATGATTAATGCTCAACCATAACAACGATCAGTGCTACACTAAAGAAGCAATGAGCAATTTCGTGCTACGCTAATGAAGCCACTGTGTGTGCTATGCAAAAAAGCAATGGCGTGAGCTCATAATGCCATCAAAGCGAAGATGGAGTCGTGACAAGCTACAGAAGCAGCTATGTGTGTTACATTGTAGCAACGCTGTGTGTTACACTGTAGCAACGCTGTGTAGTATGTGGTAGCAGCTGCGTGTGTTATAGCAACGATGTGTACAGAGACTAAGCGCATGGTGCCCAGGCAACGATGTGTGTTGTGTTATAGCAACTAGATATGTTGTGTTATCACAACGATGTGTGTTGTGTTATAGCAACTAGATATGTTGTGTTGTCACAACGATGTGTGTTGTGTTATAGCAACTAGATATGTTGTGTTGTCACAACGATGTGTGTTGTGTTATAGCAACTAGATATGTTGTGTTATCACAACGATGTGTGTTGTGTTATAGCAACTAGATATGTTGTGTTATCACAACGATGCGAGTTATGTTGTAGCGACGATGTATGGTATGTTATATCAACGATGTGTATTATCTTTTAGCAACGATGTATGCTATAACAATGATGTATGTCACAGCAATGATGTACACTATGTTATTTCAACAATGTGTTTTTTTTTTCATGCTGTAGCGACGATGCAAGTTGTGTTATTTCAGAAATACGTGTTATGCTGTGGTGAAATTGCATGTTATGTTATTTCAGAAATACATGTTACGCTGCCCCGACGATGCACGTTACGTT
>JADBJO010012551.1:0-10000 GCA_016801955.1 Conus betulinus | reverse complement strand
CAAAAAAGTGGGGAGGTGATGGGAGGAAGGAGGACTCACCAAAAACAAACAAAAGAAAAGAAAGCAAACAAAAACAAAACAAAACAAAATCCAACAAACAAAAAAGAAGAAAATGAAAGAACTTGAAAACAATGGTGGGGCAAAAAACTTGAAAACAATGTGGGGTAAATAAAACTAGTTTGAAAACTAATGTGGGAAAAAAAACGTGAAACACAAGTTGGGGGTGGGGGGGGCCTTGCAAACACTGGTTTGTGGGAACAACTTGAAACACAATGGGGGGAAAAAATGATTGAAACATTTCATGTTGGGGGAAAAAAACTTGAAACCACTTTATGTGGATGCAAATCAATGGAGGTTGGAGGACAAAATAAAACCACCCCCCCCTCCACCCCCAAAAAGAACCAAAAAAAAAAAAAAAAAAAAAAAAAAAAAAAACCTCATCAGGGTTTAATGAGAATCAGCCCCGTGCCTATCCTAACCATGACCTTAGTCGCTGGTCTCCGTTCTGGGCCATTGGTCTATACTCACTCTGGCTGCATATTTCTGCAGTCTTTCTGTTGAAGCTCTTTCTAAACATCCTTGCAGCCCTATTCTTTTCTGGACTTGCACTTTTTATGTTTGTCTTGTTTTACCTCCTTCCCTTATCATAAATGTGTCTTTATCGCTTGTCTGGTCTAGCCTCCTTTTTGGCAATCACTCCCCCACCCTTCCCCCCCTTCCCGCCCCCAAGTACGGTACTCAGCTGCCCTTCCCATCCTTTGATTCGATATTATTGCTCAAGATGCGTTATGCCTTTACTTGATTCCTTTTGATTGGTTTGTGTTGTGTGAATTTATACATTGTGTTTGTCTCCTTTGGTTTGTGGTTTCATCTTATCATTGTTAGTCGTGTGCAGTTAAGGAACAGTATGTCATTTGATGCCGATTCTGGTGTCGTGTCATATTGGAGTGCGTCCAACAGTCTCGAGGAAGGAGAGGGGGTGGGGGGGGGGGGGGGGGGAAAGGGGAGAGGCGAGTTGTGTGGCGGGGGTTGGAAAGAGCGGACAGGGGGGGAGGGGGGTAGACGATTTTTTCTTGTTTGGTTTTTCGTCACGTACCACCTTTTTCTCCTGTGTCCTCCCCCCTGGCATTGTTCGTTCATTAGCATTGTGAAAGTCTAACCCAACCACACAAAATATGTTTCACTTAATAAGATTTTTAAAAATGGCTTGGCTGTGTCACGGGGGATCCCTTTTTTTTAGTCTCGATGACACTTACTTCTTCTCGAGTCTTCATGTGTGTCGTTTGTCCCTTTTTCGTTCCTGTACTTTCGTCTGATCCACTTAACCTCTCTCTATTCCTTATGGACTACCTTTCCGTCTACCCTACCCTTTACTTCCCCTCCTATATCCGGGACATTACTGGTCAATACCTTCCCCTAATTCCATTTATGACCCCTCTATCCCCTCTTTTTCCCCCCCACCCCTTCCCCACCCTCTACCAACTTCCTTTTTTTCTTCTTTGATTTTTTTTTTCCTTTTTCTTTTCCCATCATTCTTCTTTTTTTTGTTTCTTTTTTCTTCCTCATCCACCCTTCCTTCGTTACTTTCTCTATATCCATTAATTTTTTTCTCCCCCCCCATGTTCTTTTCTCACTCCCCCCCCACCTTCCATCATCCCCCACGTCCTAATCTTCGCCATCACCCCCCCCACCACCCCCCCCACCCCTCACGCCCCCCCCATCACGCCCACATCACTCCATTGTGTTCGTCGTTTTTTGGTATCACTGACTGAAACCTGGGACGTTCAAGCCTAAGACCAACCCATTCATAAAGTGCGTCCTGAACGATTCGACGGTCACATGTACATGACATTTCATTTCATTCTGACGCGTCCATTTCGGCTTTGACGCGGATAGGCTCGCTCTGTTTTCACATCTTTGTGGCTGGCAAACAACGTAAAGGAAAGAAAGTTACTATGGACTGCTGTTTAGCTTCTCTGCTTTCCTATCATGTGGCAACAAAGTACAAAAGTTTACCCGAGTACTGCTGTAGGTTTAGTATTGGGATTGGCAGAACCGTGTAGGCCAAGATGCTTTATTTCCAGATAGAATGGGGTTTTTAGAACGGACAAGGACGACCTTACTTCCGTTGCTTTAATGTGATGAAACCAGCTCGAGTTAGGTTGATTGTATACTTGTTGTACGCTTGGCACAACCATCATACGTATGCGGCCCTATTATGGTCCGCCTGCATTCAGTGGGCGTTGAGTATCACATCTTTCCTGCTGTTCTGAATTCCCTTCAGCAATCCTTATCTTGATAGAATGTAAAACATAAAATTTGTACAAAATGTTGTAGAGAATGTCACATAACATATATTTTACAAGTGTATAAAGCATAAGTGTTCAAGATTACAATTTGATAAGTTTAAAATGGACATTTTGGCGACAATATTGTCGAGATCGTTAAACAACGTAAATCGCAGATGTCTAGCATTAACAATTAGCTGACAGTTTTTTTTTTAATTGGTATCATATCAAATATACCATTCTGCCAAGTCATGTTATGCTGGCATTGCCAAGAAATGATAAAAAAAAACCAAGTGGTTAAAGTTTACACACCACACACACACACACACGCACGCCATGACATTGCACGTACGCCACGCACGCACCGCACGCACGCACACAACACACATAACACACACCACACACCACACACACACACCACACACACAACCAAACACCACACACGAACACGGACAACCGAAACAGGGTTAGTTACGTAGGGTCTGCTTCTGATAAACAAGGGAGTTGACCAATTCAGTTCACAACACGAACCTGAAACATGGAAAAAAAGCAAGCAAAGAACAACGACAACAACAAACAACAACAACACAGTAAAGTGCTGTAAGGAGAGAAGTGCATTCAATGTATTTTGGCAGGCAGCCTAATGCTGGAATCGATGCCGCAGTGCAGTGAAGACTCCGGTAGCACCTCTAAAAACACCATTTTCATACACACCGGTGGTTGTAAACAAGCTTTGCCAAAAAAAAAAAACCAAAGAAAAAAAAGAAAGGGAAAAAACAAAAAACCAAACCACAAAAAACATAATACAATCAAAATTTACTCAATAGCCCGACAAGTGTTGATTATAATGCCGTGACATTATTTTGTGCTTTTCTGTTTTTGTTACTATCGAATTACAAGATTCACAGTAATTCGAAGAAACATTCATAGGTTCTTTACTTCTATGTGATCATTTGGTGTGGTGTGGAACACTGAAGGCAACGTTGTATCCAAAAGTCAAATACCGTTGCCAAATATTCAGCTGTAACTATATTCAGGCCTGTATTTACGACACGTCCCGTGCCTACTATACCCACCTGTACCACTCGTTCGCAACCTCATGACCGAAACTCCAGACCGTTGTTGTAAACTAGTTTCTTTAGTGGTTAACGTCCAAGAACTATCTAAGGCACCGTCCCACATTGATTGCTGTGTCCATGTTATCTGTAACTCTGGTTGCAGTCCCATGCCTTTGTGTCGAAGGTCAGGGAGCAGCGTTCCACATATACACATGAATCCTACCACCCACCAACTTTTTGTGACGACTTACATGGGAAAACTCCAACCAGTTTCAAGCTCTTACCTTCTAGAAAGGCAGTCGCATACGACAACCTTTTACTGATTTTGTCGGACGTGTTCAAGTCATTAGGCGCGTGCGTGCTGTGTGTTTTAAAGTTTGACCACCTATATGATATGAGACAGCTCTTCCGTTCCGTGTTTCCAGTTTTTCCACACTCATGGTAAACGCTAGACTCCTTTATTTTGTTTGCACCGGGCAGTGCAAACTATTAGGTGGTGTGTGTCAACCTATTAGTGGTGTGGTGTTTTCGTGTGTGTGTTGTGTGGTTTGTGGATTTTTTTTGTTTGGTGGTGTTGTGTGTTGGTGGGTGTGGTTTGGTATTTTTGCCCTGCTCGTAGTTGTGGGGTGATTGTGTGTGTGGTGCTGTGTGGTGTGTGTCGTTTCACAGTAATTCTTTCCCCGCAATCAGGACTCATCCTGTTTTCCAGCTTGCCTACTTACATTAGCGCTAGAAGCCTTCATGTGGTTGTCTGGGAGTGTCTATGTACCAGTTTTTTTCTGGGTTTGTTTGTTGGGTTTCTTTAAACCGTGACCAGATAGTGTTTTGTTGTCAAATTTTATCAACGTTATTTCTAAAATATGCAGCTTTCCCCTGTACACACCGGAAAAAAACATGCACATTTGTAAATGGAATTAAAAACTAAAGGCTCAGATCCCTATTGACTCTAAACACCAGACAAACAAACAATCAAGCCCCAAAAAACATGTGCACGAACTGTATGGAGGCTATGACCTACTCACCAAGTCTTTGACGGACAAAACAAACAACAAAGACAACAACAACAATCCGGAGCAACAAAAACAATTCAACAACAAAACAGAACCAATCCTACATATATGCAAGACGGTTCGAAGCTCTACTACAAAAAAAAGTCACCGATGAGTGCTTGTAAGTGAATTTCAACACACACCACCACACTTCCACCACACCATTTTTTAACCACACACACTACCACACACACACCACCCACAACCACACACCTCCAAACACTTCTTCTCCTCACCTCACTTCCTTTCACCACCCCTACTCCCAAAAAAAAACTATAGACCGAACAAACAGAAAGACACAAAACCATTTAAAACCAAAAAAATTACCCCACCCCCTTCCGATATGTCTGTACCTTGCTGTGGTTGATTTTCTCAGTTCATATGAGTATGGAACTGCGCAGGCGTGGAATGATGTACCAGGTTCTTCATGTTTTGATACTTGTAATATATCTATTACATTTTTTATTGTTTTCCAGCAAATGCAGATGCACGTGTTGTCCTTTCCTGGTCGCCAGGAATTACCAAACCACCGCCAGCGACTCCACTCCTGCACCGACCTTCACATACCACTCCTTAGTACCACACGAATTAGGGAAAACCCCTGGGGGTATCTCGACCTAAGCCACAAACGGCAGGAGAGTATGAGAGTGTTTTTGTTAGTATTTTTGTTGTCACGTGTTGAGACCGAGATTTGAGTCAGAGATTGACAGCACAGTAATTGATCTGCGACTTATTGTATTACTCTTTTTTGATTCAAGTTATAAGACAGTATTGATTCATTGGTCACCCTACACCTACACCACCACACTTTCACACATCTGTCATTACACTATCCATTTCATTAACATTTTTTTCAGAGAGAGAGAGAGAGAGAGAGAGAGAGAGAGAGAGAGAGAGAGAGAGAGGGAGAGAGAGAGATTGTTCACTCGAAAAACCGATGGTTGAGATGGCGACGTTACTATTTTCTGGCAAGGTTCTTTTCCATTCTTTTTCGACAGCATTAAGATTTTCGTATCTTCGTTTGTATTTATCCGATAAGTTATGTATGTGATTTATGAAAACACAACAAACTAAACAAATGAATATTAATTATTTATTCTCGTTCTTTGCATTTGATTAATCCGTGATCCTATACTCTTGTTTGACGCCGCAGGCATTATGGATTATACCATATGGGCGAAGATTTGTTAAACCCAATAGTTCACGTGTAAAAAAAAATAAACAATTTAAACAATAGGTAAAAAATCAGTATTGAATTTCTGGTACCAAAGAGGAAAGGGGGAAAAAAAAGAAACGTAAGTACCACAAATATCACCTGAGTCTCAACCCTTTATCACACTCAGGGGTGTTTTTTTTTTTTTTTTGCTGTTGTCGGTGTTTCTCGTGGTTCGTTGGGTTTTTGTTCTCTTCTTCTTCTTTCTTTTCTTTTTTGCCCCGTGTCTGCGGTGTGCGGTGTTTCACTTTCTTGTGGTGGCGTTTTCTTTTTTTGTTTTTTTTTTTTTTTTTTTTTTTTTGTTTCCCCCCCCCCTTCTTCCTTTTTTTTTTTTTTTTTTGTTGCTGTGTTTTGTTTGGTGTTGCTGTGATTGTGGGTGGCGCCCCTGTTTGCTGTGCGTAGCATGCACGCTCTGAGTGTGGAATTTTGTTTTAGTGCTGTGCGTTTTGAGAGCGCGTAAGTCCGCGCAAGTGTGCAGCCGTTGTGGTGTTTCGTGTGTTGTGTGTGTGGTTGTGTGTGTTGTGTGTGTGTGTGTGTGTGCATGAGATCATGAATTGCGTGTGGGTAGTATAAGGATGGGGGCGTGGAAGGTGTGTGGGGTGTGTGTGTGGTGTGTGGGTGTGTGGGTGTGTGTGTGTGTGTGTGGGTGGTGTGTGCGTGCGGTGCGTGCCGCGCGTGATGGCGCGCGAGCGCGCCCCGCGAGGTGTGTGTGAATGAACTAAGAACTAATGCGCAATACAAAATCATTAACAGACATGTGGAACATTGCACACACGGCACACAAAAAAATGTGAGGGCAACAGACAGAAGGTTGGAATATGATTAATTAAGCAAAAAAAAAATCTCTCAGAAGAAAAAAACAAATGGTGGGAGGGGGAGATATGAGGAAAAAAGGGAGGCTATGGTGTGGTGAGGAAAGGGTGTGTGTGTGTGTGTGTGTGTGTGTGTGTGTGTCGGATGTCAACATCGTTTCCAAAACCACTGAAATAAAAAAAAAACCCTGTCAAAACATGATAAAACCAAACAGCAGGACCGGGCCAGGCCTTTTCCTTTAAAATGAGTACGACGTCTACATAGGCCTAACTGCAAACATGATCAAAATATATCCGATTTCCACGTCGGAAGAAGCACATTCAAATGGTTAGAATTAATAATAAGCGAGGTGAGTTTGATAAAGAAGCAAACAGACGACGCCCTCTGATGGATGCACTTTTAGGTCGTGGCACGCCCGGATGTGTGTCTACAATGCTTACTGTCGGGGATCAATACTTACTGTCGGGGATGAAGGGGGGTGGGGGGGGTTGGGGGGTGGGGGGGCGCTTGGAACCCACGAAAATGAAGAAAAATACGCCAGAGCAGCAAACCACACACGGAGCACAATGTATACAGGGCGAAAATACACAGAGAGAAGAACAGGGGGCGTAGGCTAACACACAGACCGAACAAACGCAGACAAGAACACACGGGGCAAACAGTACATGATAAGCCAAACACCAAAAGCGCGATATTCACACAGGAAACTTACTAACGGCCCAGGTACACAGAGCGAGATACACAGCAGAAAAGCACACAGAGAGATAAAACACACGGGGTTTTCCACACACACACGCACGCACACGCACGCACGCACGCACGCAACGCACGCGCGCGGCACACACACACACACCACACCACACACACACACGCACGCACGCAACGCCACGCACGCACGCAACGCACGCACACGCGCGCGCCTTATGCATCGCTCACACATTCCACATCACACCCCCCTCAACACACCCACACACACAACACACACAACCCCCACCCATTACGACCCTAATTTTTTAACACACCACCACAGTCTGCGCATTGCGACACGAAGAGGGGATCGATTTCCAATATTACAGAATAAAACCAAAACCAAACCAAAACAAAACCAAAAAAAGCAATGGCATCCGACTCGTTATGGCATTCAAATGCCCCTTCCTACTTTTTCGTCCGTTCGGCCCCTCCTCCCGCCCATCCCACTCACCTCCCACTCCCCCCCACTTCACAACCTCCACCCCATATTTCCCCTACACCCCTCCACCCACCCCACCCCCCCCCCACCCCCCCCCCCCCCCGGCCACACCCCACCAGCCTCTCCTCCGATAAACACAACCGTTGTAAACACCATACTTAATGAAACCAGCTCATGCAATGATGTCATGACGTTGCACACCAACTGGGATATCCATTTAGCCGCGGACCGGCCGAAATTCGTTTCCATTCCGATTACTCCCTTTTCTGCGAAACCCCCCCCACCCCACCCCCCTTTCTTCTCCCCAACTTCCTCTCCCAACTTCCTTCCGCCCCCCCGCCCCCCCCCCCCTTCCGCCCCAGCCCGTTTCTTCCGCCCCCCGCCCCCCTCCCCCCCCCCCCCCTCCCTCTGCATCTCCTCTCTACCCCCTTCCCACCTCTTTGCCAGAAACGCTCTCCCATATTTTTCATTCCCTCGGCTAAACCACCCTGCAAAACAACATTACAAACGAACAACAACAACAAACAAAATACCCACTGTAAAGGGATGCACGAGCTGAACATGCATCGATTTAGTGCATACTCCGGAGAACAAACGCCCATGTGCTTGTGTGTCATATGGGATCGAAAAGTTTATAAAACAAAAAAACGCAAGCAAAAAAAAAAAGGGGGGTGGGGGGCTTCAATAAGATAAAACAGAAGAGAGACGAGAGAGAGGGAGAGAGAGAGAGAAGAGATTGGGAGAGGAGAGAAGAGCGACAGACAGACAGACAGATCAGACAGAACAAACCTAGACCAGACATGGGACAGACAAACAGAAGTAGAGTTAGAGAGAGACAGGAAGACATACAGATAGAGCGCGAGAGAGGGAAGACAGGCAGACAGACAGACAAACAGACAGACAGAGGATAGACAGAGAGATAGAGAAGAGAGGAAAGAAGAAGAACAAACTATCAGCCAGAAAAACTACTCCGCTATCAAGGTATCGTTCAAGAAAGGAAACAAAAAGACTGGCCGCAGGAATACAGCGGGCTCGGCGAACATCTCCAAAACCAGTGATCTTAAAGAAAACAATGGTCGCATTTGACGGAAACAGAGCCTACTGGCTCCAAGGAGCTAACTTTGTTTGGGATTATCACAGAAAGTATTCCATGGTTCTAAAATCACATTAAATAAAAAAAAATCCAGGGAGCCATGCTCGTCGGTTCACATGTGTCTGGAGTAAACAAAGGGACTTATAAATACGACGATTAGTTAGCTGCGTTGCGCGCCGACAATACCCACCCGCTCGCCACTGCCGTAGCACGCACACGTCAGCAGAGAACCATTGGCTCAACACGCCACACATCCTTTTTAATCGCAATCTCACATTTCAATCCACAAGACACAGACCACGCAACACTACACATCACAATTCCCTGTATTCACTTCCATCCACCCCTTTATTTTATTCGTGCTCTTAAACCACGCTGATCTCGTTCGTTCCCGTCCGCAATATACACCCCTTACCCATTAACTCATCTATCATTTTCATCAATTCATTTCATTTTTTTTCTTTTTCAATTACACACACATTCCAACACCTTTAACAAACAATCTCTCTTCCTCCCTCTCTGTCTATTTCTGTGTCGTCTGCTTCGTCGTCTGTCTGTCCTGGACTGTTTCTGTCTCTATATCTATCTCTCTGATATTCTCCCTTCTCGCTCTCTTCTTGTCTCTTCATTCACGCTCTCTTTTGTCTTTCTTCTGCATACCGACACAACACAACACACAACACCCACACACACTACACACATACAAACCCACACAACACACACACACACACACACAAACAACACTTAACACCTTCCTCGACAACGGAAATATTGCGGGCTGTAATAAAGTAGAGCGCCCATCAGTTGCTGTAGGACAGAAAGGAGGTACACCTGTTTTATACGGGGCCGGCCATGGTCGCCGGGCAACACGGTTACGTTCACAGCTACGAGGACGGGGCGACTCCCAGCAATCTTCAGTTTACTGGGATTCACCCACACCTACTCTCCAACTGCCCACGATCGAACAGACCGGCTCTCTTTTGGCTGTGTTGCGCCTTACTTGTGTATCAAAATCTTCCGAAAATGGAGCGGCTCTCGGCATACACCCTATCGAGTACTCTCCTTTTCGTCTGTATCGATTGTCTGTCATGTCTGTCCTCGCCCCGGTTCCCGTTCTTTTTCTGTCTGTATGACGGCGTATACCGTCCGTCTCTTTTTCTGTCTGTTGACTGTCTGTCTGTCTGTCTGTGTGTTGTTTACTTACATCAATCTGTTCGGGTCGCTACACTGAATGTAACCAGTAACATGTGCCATCTGTCATTCCGAGTACTTGTTAACCTCTTCGCTCTCGCTTCTC
>JADBJO010012550.1:45000-57355 GCA_016801955.1 Conus betulinus | reverse complement strand
AAAGGAACAATAATTTTGTTAATGAGAGGAACAGAATAAGCACAATAAGGCTTTTTCCCATCTTGCCCTCAACAAAACGTAGAAAAATACTGATAATAAGCGATTTCAAAATGTAAATGAACTACCTAAAACAGTGAAAAGAATACTAGGCTGAAATCTAAAGAAAAAGAACTAAGACGAGCAACTATTCACAAAAAAACAACTTTTAATTACATTGAAAAAAAAAGAAATGGAGTGTCAATGACCTCTTATGTTGTGAATCGCTATTGCGTTTGTACCAGGCCACAGTCATTTCATTTTCTTGTGTTTTAGAGCCCATCTGACTTCAAAGGGGGTTGGGAGTTGGAGGGGTGGGGGGAAGGATGTAAGGATTGCTGCCACGTCACACTCAATGTCCTGTAGGTACACTACAAATCCAGTCAGAACTTTTTTCTACAGTCCCACACTCTGCTCTTTCAGCACAAAACTGCACTGCCTCTGAAGGTAGAAGTGACGTCACATACCGTCGGTGATCCTCTTCAAACCATGGCGACAACGACGAAACAGACAATGGAACCATAAAAAACGAATGTTGGAGGATTCGTCTTTTTTGTTTGTTTGTTTTCATGATGTGTTTCTGTTTCGTCAGACATATGCAACAAATTGCAGTGAAGGCTGTGACACACACACACACACACACACACACACACACACACACACACACACACACACACACACAGATGTGCGCACCCCCCCCCCCCCCCACACACCACACACACACGCACACTCACATCACACACACACACTCACATACACACACATACACACAGTCACACACACACACACACACACACACACACACACACACACCCACACATGCATATGCGTGCGTACGTGAACACGCGCTCAGGGCCGCATTTGAAACAAAGCAGACGCAATACCCCTGCTTCGTGTTGCACGGTGACAGAAATCGTCGTATTTATATTGCCTGTCTGCCAGTGAACACACATCTGCTTCAGCAGCTGCAATCCACGCGTCCCTTCCTCCACCTCCACCACCACTCCCTGTTCATATCCTCCTCCCTTTCCCCACGTGCCGCAGGCAGGCACCCCTCCCACCTCCCCATCATCTATCCACTCCCGCTTTTCCTGCTTCTATAATATACTCGGTACCCTCCTCGTCACATCTATACACTCCCGCTTTTCCCTGCTTCTATATACTCGGTACCCCTCATTACAGCAGCACATATTCCCCAGAGGCTCCTTGGATCACTTGTTATGCTCTCTCACAGACCATCAGCAGTGCAGTTCATCAGTGTGTATCCGCGTTCCGCTTCAGCTGCTCTTGACAGGTGACATTGCTGCCGGCCCCCGCTAAGCCTCGCCCAGGTAAATGACTTGTTTTTGTGCGCTAAAGGAATCGTGAAAGACTTGCATGCATGGTTCTCGATATCCACAACTTTCAGAATCAACACCATCTTGGACCTGTGGTCGATGGGCGTCGACATCTACTGGAAAAGATAATCAAAACAGAGACACTACCATAATATTACTGTTATTGTTTCCTGATCTTAGCCAAGCAAAAAACAAACAAACAAACAAACAAAAAAAAAACAAAAAACAAAACCAAAACCAAAACCAAACCCAAAACAAACAAAACAAAACAAAAAACAAACCAAAACAAAAATGCGTTCAATGGCTACAGAATGATATGTATCCAAGCATTGTGTCATGTATTCCTTTTTGTCTGTTTATGTGTGGGATTACTAACCCATATCACTAAAAACAATTATTCAGTGTGTTACATTGGCCATAGGGGCAGGAACATCAGAGATTCACTGTGTTTAGGACATGACACAACCAAAGCCGTAGCCTATCTCTCACCTTCCACCGCCTTTAGTCCTATCTGAACTGAACCACGCACCCAGTTACTCTAGCTGGGTAGAAAGAGAGGGTTTTGAAAATATAATCCGACTCCACAAGTGGTTTGAACTCACCGACATCAGCTCCACAGGCAAACACTGTCTTGATTTTGACCACAGGCTCCTATACAGTAATGAAGTCCAATGTATTTTGTCTTGGTAAACTAATGACACAGAATTCTTGTTTGAGGGAGACAGAAAATCTAAAACTTGTGTAGAAGTTCTCAAATAGATTTGCTACTGTTTCAGTTCTGCTTATGAATTATAAATACACAATGACTATGTTTTGAAGCAGGAGATGAATCATGGAAACACGATGATTATGTTGTGAAGCAGGAGAAAATTCATGCGCTCTTTACATGGAATATTGAGAAGACTGGATTCCACGTACATTTCGATTTGAAAGACTGTCTAAATACAAATCAGTCATGTAAACCAGCTGATATCAGATCTCTATTTAAAGTATGGGTAAAACGTCAGTTGACGTCATTGGGCAGAATTGCAAATTCAAAATACTTAATTCTTTCCAACTGACTTTATGGTGGAAACTGCCAAATCTTCCGGACATCTTTTTCTTTTAAATTTGCCCAAAATTTGTGCTGAATAAAAAGAGAGGCAAAAGTAGCAGAAAATCTTCACAGAAAAGTGTTCAAAATGACGCTATTGTTCTTCCAGACCTGGACATCTTTGTCTTATCCCGAAAATATCTTGGCATTGAGAGGTAAAACTCAGCTCACAAAAGGAAACAATTCTCACAAGAAATTTCCTACGGTGGAAACGTTTTTGAATATGGTCCAGACTGTATTTCAAGCTTTAATCAATATAATAATTTTTTTGACTGATATCTTTGACAGTTATGAAATCTCGCACTGTAAATGTGTGCCCCCCCCAAATTCCACTGAACCACTTGCAGAGTCTGTCTGTTATAATACACGTGATCAAATCAGAGGGGGCTTGGGGGGGGGGGGGGGGGGGGTGGGGGGGTAAGGGGGTCGGGGGGGGGGGGAGGTGGGTGCAGGGGTGCAGAGGACATATACTTACATTGCATAGTTTTTGGGGACAGTGGAACATTTTCTTTCTAATATACGTGCTCAAGCAAATCTCTCATAGATATCGACTTTATCACTTTTGCAGGACACACACGTCTCAGTCCATGAAAATATGAAGAAAATCGAACAAAACTCATGACAAGAATTAAATGCATCATTGTGTTTTAAGAAAGTAATTTCCGTTCATAAAGGTTCCAGACTTTCCTCTAAACCTTTGGTTTAAAAATACCTAAAGACGTAAAGGTTGTGACCAGTGTCAATCATTGATGCTAGAACTGTTAATTGCAAATGCTGTTTTCTAATGGCACTTAAGATAAAATTCAAATGGTTTGAGTCAGGAATAATGCATCGATGTTTAGATACAAATGCTGCTTTAAAAGAGATGACACATGTTGTTTCTGGTACCTGTATAAAGACGGAATTTGACTGCAATTGATTTCAGAACACATCTGATGACTTGATTCAAGCCAAATGTGTGCATGCCGGCAATTCAAGACTAAAGAAGCACTTTGTTTTATTTCGGTTCGGATGCTAATATTAATCCTGATAACATTCATTGGTTCAATGAATTTTTGCAAAACATTACTTGTATATATGCAAAATAAAGGATGATTTCTTATATGCAGCAACATTTTTTGTTGAAAGAAACTACATTTTCGTTACAAATTTTAAGAGCACAATGCATAGTTGAAAATAAATGCATGCAGATTTCTCACACCACTTGTTGGTTTTTCAAACCACTATTCTTAGTCAGTTAGTTTCTTCTCTCTATATTTTTTCCCTCAACTAACATGTATGCAGAATCTCACCTTTGGGATTCCCCCCCCCCCCCCCCCTTTTGTTCTGTTCTTGTTCCGCGATTGACTAAATGTTGCTGACGCCATTAGCACTCTCTTTACCCATCTTAAAAGATATGGAAATGTTTGATGATGATCAAAACTATCGCCTCTCTCTCTCTCTCTCTCTCTCTCTCTCTCTCTCTCTCTCTCTCTCTCTCTCTCCATGTGAGTGTGTGACAAATGAGAGCGCGTGTTTTTCTTTCCTGCTTTCTTTTATTTAGTCATTTTGGTAATGTTACAAGTTGCAATTGTTGGAAATTGTAGGGAATATCTTACTTCAGCCACTTAGTGTTTCCTTAGATTTATAAATGAATTTGGGTGTGAAAAATCTTGTCACGAACATAAGAACGAACACCTGGATAAAACGTAAGTGTTCAAAAGATAAGGGAGAGACAAAATTGAGTTGAGAGGAATCGAATTGATATAAATAGTTAAGGTCCAAACACAGACCCCTGAGGTTTGGCAAAGTTCAAAAACATCTCGGGACACTCGTTTCTCAACTCGGCAGACTTGTGTCTCTTAACTAAAATGATCTTTTTTTGAAAGAAGTGTACGAAATTCTGAAGTCATATTTAAGACGTTAAAAGAAATAGTGTCCAAAGCAGCCAAAAGGTCCAATAGGGATCAGAATGCCGGTAAATGAAATCTGTGATCTGTCATGCCTGATAGGCAACTGACAAACTGTGAGAACACAGTGAGTGATCAGATGAAAAAAAAAAAACCGTTGATGAAAGATAACTCATTCAAAAAGTTTTCATAGAAACAGTAGTTTGTTTCCAAGTCTGTAATTCTTCGGGTCTAGGGAATCCTAGTAGGTGAGCGTTCTTGACTGCTGTTTTTCCTCAGAATCCAGGCATGGACTGGGTATCTGCTGAGGGAAACAATGCTGCCAGTGCCTTCACCACAACAAACCAGGCCAATGAATCAGTGTCACAATTGTCTGAGCCCACTCAGCAGAACCACTGGAACTCTAGCCCACAACAAAGTGTTACTCTGTGTGGACATGGGATATAATGCAGGATGGCACTTCTGAAAGGACATGAATAGAACGAATCACAGAAGGTTCAAAGCGAGTGTAGAGCAGCGACACAGGTCTCAGTTAGCTCATATCAGTGTCCAACAGAACCAACAGATGTCAATGACATGTTATGAGTAAATTCAACGTGCTACCATCGTGGTGAATAGGCAAGCGTTCTGGGCGCCCAGCTAGGAGATCTTGGGTTCAATTCATATCAGAGCCATTTATTTGTTAGATTTTTCTGCTGCTCCGACCAGTACCTACCCAAAGCTGACTTTGCTTTGGGCTCAGTTGGGAAGACGGGGACCACACTGTTGAATTTTGTCCATTCAATGGATGTGTCTGTAAGAATGATGCTCAAATTTCCTGACTAACAAAGCAGATGTCTGGTTCTCTCCTGGGCCTGGCTGACGCTGGGATACATTATGAAAGTAGGCGTAAACAGCCCGATCATGCAGTCTCAGACCTAACTGAAAATCCTCATTATCGTCATCCTCATAAATCAGAATAAAAAAAAATGCCCCAAATTTTGTGGCCTTCCATGCCCTGCTCTCATGGTAAATCCACTTTCCACTGTCTTTCCATGTCTTTGCCCTTGCTTTGGTTCTGTTGGGGTCACCAGTATCGCCAAATTCATGTGAACTGTCATAGGACTGATGTGGTGTCGCCCTCCAGAGGGAGAGCTCACTTAAGCTGGCTCTGCGACTAAGCAATGATTGTCATCAGTAGGGGGTTTATTAGGTGGTGTCCTGCATGATTATGCTGAATCAACACAGGCTCCTCTGAACACCACCACACTGACTCAGCAGCAGTGCAGTGTCTTCTTTGCTGGGTTGCCTCATGACGACCTTTGACATTGATTATTACCTGTGGATGGTCAGTGCTGGGGCTGTGGATGGGAAGCCAGAATGAATGGCATGTGTGCAATAACGTTGAAGAAGACGGGAAGATGAGGGAGAAAAAAAAACGTGTAGTATTTGGGGATTTTCATAGCCCAATATCTATGCTCTTTTAAGCGAGAGAAACAGCAACAGCAGCAGCAACAACATTGACAGCAACAACAACAGAGGCACAGTTCAAACAGCCTAGGTTCTGAATCAGCTTTGTTTTCATTTAAATACAGCTTAGTCTTCGATGTAATGAACAGAGACGTTAACTCTGAAGGAAACAGGCCAGAAAGATAATCTTTTATGAGACGATTGTTTAAAAGTAAAAACGCCAACAGTACTTTTTCCCGTGCACCATGAAGAATCAAATCATCTGACTGGTACATGAAATGAGAGATATGCTCACTCAATAACAGGCAACCAAAGAACAATACAGCACAGGGCTAACTTCATGTGAGATCGCTTTACCATAGCAACAGTGTACCACGATGTTCTGTGGTGAAGAAGGCAATCATGCGCCATCAATTTTTATCATCATGATGGTATCCCAATGCGACGAAATTTTAACAGTCAGTTCGGATGATAATGACAAACATGAAGGGGTTGGAACAGAGCGGTCTGTCAGTGCTGTTGTTGTCAGCTATCACTCAAAGATATGCACATGACGCAAATATCACGCTTGATCAAATCAGCAGTCCTTTGAAATCTGTAAATGATCTCTCTCTCTCTCTCTCTCTCTCTCTCTCTCTCTCTCTCTCTCTCTCTCCCCCTCGATCTTTAAATGTGAACTTTGAATGATGATGTGAGCATTGTGTATAGATGAAAGAAAAGAAATTGTTCTATGAAAGCGATGTGAGGAACAAGGGAACTGAACTCATATCACAACTCTATTCAGTTTTCTCTAACATGATCCTTGAACATTTTATTCCAGAAGTTGAAAGTCATTCTCATCTGCTCATTGAAAAATTAGGTGAGTACGCTATATGAGTGTCCTATGGATTCAGATGAGAAGAATGGAACCTCACAGTTGAGTTTCACCCACCTAACGGATGCGTCTCTGAGAGTGCTGCTCAAATTTCCTGACTAACAGTGCTGGTGTCTGGTTCTCTTGGGCGTGGCTGAGGCTGGGATGGATTATGAAGTGGACATAAACAGCCTGATCATGCAGTCTCAGACCTAACTGGAAATCCATGGCTCATCTTCTTTATCATCCTCCTCATTAATCAGAATGAAAAAAATGTCACTTATTCTATGACCTTTCATGCCCTGCTCTCATGGTAAATCCACTTTCGACTGACTTTCTACGTCTTTGCCCATGCTTTGTTTCTGTCAGGGTCACCATTTTCGCCAAATTCATGAGAACTATCATAGGACAGGTGCTATGGTGCCCTCCAGAGGGAGAGCTCACTGGAGTCGGCTCTGTGACCAAGCAATCATTGTTATCAGTAGGGGGCTAATGAGGTAGTGTGTTGCATATGTTGAATCAACACAGGCTCCTCTGAACACCACCACAGTGACTCAGCAGCAGTGCAGTGTCTTCTTTGCTGGGTTTCCTCATGACGACTTTTGACATTGATTATTATCTGTGGATGGTCAGTGCTGGGGCTGTGGATGGGAAGCCAGAATGAATGGCATGTGTGCAATACCATTGAAGAAGACAGGAAGATGAGACAAACAAAAATATGTTGGTATTTGGGGAATTTCGTAGCCCAATATCTATGCTCTTAGAAGCAAAAGAAACAACAACAACAGCAGCAGCAACAACACTGACAGCAACAACAACAAAGGCACAGTTCAAACAGCCTAGGTTCTGAATCCACTTTGTTTTCGTTTAAAAACGGTTTAGTCTTTAACACAATGAAGAGGGACGTTGACTCTCAAGGATACAGGCCAGAAACAAACACCAACAGTACTTTTTCCCCGTGCACCACAAAGACTCAAATCATCTAGTGGTTCACAAAATGATAAGTATTCTTACTCATTAACAGGCAACCCAGCAACAATATAACGCAGGGCTATCTTCATGTAGGATCACTTTACCATAGCAACGGGGTACAAAACTGCCCTTTGATGTTGGCAATAAGCAGATGCACCATGAATTTTATTATCATGAATTCTGCCTTTGAGATCCTGAACTGGCGAAATATTAACAGTCACTTTGGATGAGAATGATCAACATGATCCCAAAAGGTTGGAACAAAGTGGTTTTGTCAGTGCTGGCGTCAGCTGTCATTTAAAGATATGTACGCGACATGAGTATCACTCTTAATCAAATCGATAGACCTTTGAAGTCTGTACAAGATGGTTATGATTGACAAAGGGGCTTTTGTTGCTATTACATTCGAATCACCAACTGAACTGGCTGCTCCATCCTCTCATTCTGTCTCTGCCTGTCTCTCTGTCTCTGTCTCTGTCTCTGTCTCTCTGTCTCTGTCTCTCTGTCTCTGTCTCTGTCTGTCTGTCTGTCTTTGTCTGTCTCTCTCAAGCAAAGAGATGTATGCGTTCTATTGCCTTAAAACGTGTGAGGTCCTATATTTCTGATGAATATAATATCAATGGTTTAACCTGTGCATCAAATAGTTAAAGAAAATTGACAGATACATATTACCAGGCTGTACATAGTTTTTCATGATATCTATCACTTTGCTTTTGGCTGTTCCTGCAAACTCTGTAAGTGAAATGTCTATAGACAATTTTGTCGTTTAGGTAATTCCTAGATATTTATAGCTATTTACGACTTCTATTCCCCTGCCCTTTGTAGTACCATTTTTCATGTTACTTAGATACCCACCTTTTCTGAAAACCATTATCCTTGTTTTTTGTGCAAATTTACTCTTAACCCAAGTAACTGACATGCCTGCTGCAAGTTTCTAACCTGATTTTGAAATCCAGAGGGAGTAGAGGAAATTAAAGCTATGTCATCTGTGAACAACAAGAAGATAATTTCACGTAAATCTGGTAGATATTGGTACCCACGCTTCCCATTTCTAGTGACAGTATATTAGCAACATCAGTTATAAGCAAGGAAAAATATCAGGGGAGATAATAAACAACCCTGCTTCACTCTGGCTGGGCAATGAAAAAAGTCAGACAACTCTGCCCAACTCCTCACACAAGCCTGTACAGAGCGGTACATTCCTTTTAACACGTTAAGCATCTTTGTAGAGGTACTTATCTTTTGTAAAAACTGCCCAGAGCTCATCTCTCTGTCAGTGGTATCGTAAGCCTTCCGGTAATCTATGAAAACAACGTAAAATTTGCTTTTGCATTTACCATTTAAACAGTTACTTATCATGGACATCAGTGGAATAGCCTTTACAAAAACCTGCTCTTCACAAACTTTCCCTTCTGTCTCAGCCCATTTATATATTCTTCTATTCAAAATATATGTAAATTTTGCTTACGATGCTTAATAATGAAAGTTCTAGGGAACTGGCAAAAAGACGCCAAATACTCTTGTTTATGGTGAGCTAGGCAGATACCCTCTATATATTGATAGTACTTTACGGGCGTGAAATATTGGTTCAAGATAACAAAAAATGACGCCAAACCGAATACGGAAACAAGTGTACGAAAAAGAAATTGAAAGAAGTTAGTAAATCCCCCAATTGGGCTTTAGATATAAAACATTGTTTTGACTCCTACGGATTTTCAGAAGTGTGGATAAATGGAGGAGTGGGAGATGAAAAGACATTGTTATCAGTGTTTAGACAGAGAATGGCAGACTGTTTCAAACAGGACTGGCACAGTAAATTAGAAGGTAGTGACCGTTACACTGTCTACCAATCCTTTGAATCACTGCATCAGTCTGAGTGACTTATATGATGTCACAATTACAAAATTCAGAAGGGCATTAGCAAAAGTCAGATTAGGTGTAAATGAGCTTCGAACAACTAAAAGTATACTGATACTATAGCAATAACCACCTGCCCTTTTTGTAGTGAAGAAGAAACCGAAATACATTTTTCTTCTAGAATGTCCAAGGTACAAAACATTACCAGAAAAATATATTCATAAACACCATAAAGACAACTTTCCTGTCCAGTTGAAGACACTATTGCAAAACGATAATGCTGTCATAATGAGAGATGTTGCTATGTTTGTGCATTACGCTTTACGTTTTAGAGAGGAACAGTTCAAATGAAATGTTATAAACCTAAGTTTGTTACTTTTGTTATCGCCAAATGGGCATCCTTTTTTTGCATTAAAAATATAAATCATTTCAATAACATAAAACACTTTAATGTTACGTGTCTCATGTGGATAGGCTGGAGGCCTCACATTAAAGTCACGAGCTCTCTCTCTCTGTCCCTCTCTCTCGCTCTCTCTCTCACTCTCTCTCTCTGTCTCTGTCTCTGTGTCCCTGTCTCTGTCTCTCACTTCCATTGTCTATTTCGGTCTCTGTCTCTGTCTATCTCTCTCCTTCTCTCTTTTGGTCTCTCTGTCACTCTCTCTCATCCATTATGGATGTTTAGATGTCAGGTTTGAATGATGATGTAGTATTGTGTACAGATGAAGAGAAAGGGGGTGGTTACACGGCAGCGAGGTTAAGGGACAAGGAAAAACGCGTATCACAACTCTGTGCAGCTTTCTCTAACCTGACATGGTCCTTTGAACAATTCATTCTAGAATTTATATATTATCTTTATCAGCTCATTAAAACAGTTAGGTGCGTACGCTCTGTGGGAAGAGAGGGACCTCACAGTTGAGTTTCATCCACTTAATGGATGCATCTCTGAGAGTGTTGCTCCAATTTCAGGATCACCAAATAGTGCCGAGACCTGCCTTGACTTGTAATATTCATATCTCATTCTCATTGGCAGTGATAGAAGATTAAAACAAAAACGGAAGGATACAGCTAAACGAAGCGACAAACAAATCACAAAACAGGTACAACGCGCGTTTCGACCCACTGGGTCTCCTTCAGGCAGGAGGAAACACTCAACACAAAACAGTGGAAACGAAAGACAAACAATCACTTACCTCTTCGAGTTTGGAGCGGACAGGGGTCACATAGGTAAAAGACGAAAACGTCACGGAATGGGGAGAGAAGTCCAGATTAAACGTGGGGGAGAGGATCCAGATTAAAGGTGGAGGGGAGAGGGTCCAGATTAAACGTGGAGGGGAGACGGTCCAGATTAAAGTGAGGGGAGAGGGTCCAGATAAAAGTGGAGGGAGAGGATCCAGAATAAAAGTGATTAAACGTGGAGGGGAGAGGGTCCAGATCCAAAGGAAAGAGGAGGGTAGATGGTCCAGATTAAAGGGTGGAGGGGAGAGCGTCCAGATTAAAGGTGGAGGGGACTGCATCCAGATTAAACGATGATGGTAATTGAAAAAAATTAAGAATGGAACTATAATCGTAATATTATATGCAGTCACCCCGATTTGAAACTAATCAATAAAGAGTTTTAGATGTTGTGTGCCGTTCATAACCCTCCTCATGAGCTGAGTTCTCAGTTTTGATCTTTTCATCACGTCCCTGTCTGAGTTAAGTTCGCGTCAAGTCGTTGGTATCTCAGCCGATTCTCAGCATGCAGCAGACCGTCGTTGGACAGACATGGTGGCGCCCTCTGGAAGCGGGGACACTTCACGGGTAGGAAATCGTTTCTCAACACTATGGGGCTTAGTAGATGATACCCTGCGCGTGGAAAATCGGAACAGCACCACTCAGCGGAGGGATCTCCGCTGACAGTGCAGTTTGGTCCGCCTGGCACTGATTAGTTCCATGAGGTGTCAGTGTGGGGGTTTTGACAGAACGTAGATTTCCCCTGGTTAGAGACCAAACTCTAAGCGCTTTACAGTCCATGCTGTCGTTAACACAGCACACTGTCTATCTGGGTAGAACCGACTTAAGAGCTGCCTGCTGGCATTTTATTCAGTCGTTTCCTGTGGCATTCAGTCAGTATCGATCACTTAATTTTCTTTCTCCATTCGTTCGATTTTCAACGCCGGATGCTTACAAGACGTAATGTCATCCATATCACCAGAAAAACTGGCCTTCTCTTCCAAAAGTTGTGATAGGATTTTACGAATGCTTGCACTCGCTTGCACACGGAACCTTGGCTTATAGTCTCATTCCAACCCGTCAGAGATTCGAACCTGCAACCCCAGGACGACTAGGATTATTAGTCCAGCCCCGACATGGAAAGGGCAACATTGGATCATGACGAGTGGGGGTGGATTAGGATAAGGGAAAGGGGGGGGGGGGGGAGGGAGACAGGAGGAATTACGATGGTTTTTTCATAATACGTTGATAGACAGCAAAAAACTTAAGTTACAGATTTTCTGACACCAATAACGGCAATGACGATATTAAACAACCTTAACCAAGTGACTTTAAGTTGAAAAAATGACGATGATGATGATATATGACATATATGATATATGTTGGCAGCCGTGTATTCAGCATGAAGCTTGCTGTGGTTCTCCTGGTGCTGATGCCTCTCGTCCTCTGTGAGACAGCAGGAAAGGGCAACATCTATGATTCTCTGAAGCAGCCAGAAGGTAACTGTGCAGTCATTTTGGACATTTCTGCTGTCTCTATTTTCCGTGATACCGTAGAAAAGAAAGAGAAAAATGGGGGGAAAAAGAAACAGTAGGAATACCTGGAAAATGAAAAGACAAAGATACAGAGAGATAAAGAACAGAACGGAACAGTGAAG
>JADBJO010012550.1:32500-42500 GCA_016801955.1 Conus betulinus | reverse complement strand
GGGTTGGTCACAGCTAGTGAAGATAATATGTGTTTATTATCATAAGGTACATTATCTCTTGAGTACCAATATACAGAAATATTCTGCAGCATACTAAGGCAACACAGGATATCCTCAGCAAAAGATAAAAACAAATACAAAAAAGGATAAAATGACGTTAATTAGTCTAGTAATTGTTGTTATATTATGCATCATGCGCATCCATACATAAATGCAGAAGAGACATGGCCCAGGGACGGTATCTGAAGCAACCAGGTTTTAGAAATCAAAGATTCAAATGAAAGCCATCTGGCATGAAAATCCATGTGGTTCATGGTTAAGGCTGAGTTATATTTTTCAATATTTTTCAATTCTATATCTATAGGTAACATTTTCAAGAAAAAAACTGCTAGTTGTGAAAGACTGCCTTCTACTCACACTTATATAAGTAATTTGTTTTGCTAGGAGAATAATGAAGTAAAAAATGTAATCAATTGTGATTGTTATGTTGAAACCTAAAAGTATGAGAGACTCTGTTAGGCATATACTTTGTACGTGAGTGCATTTCTCTTTTACTAAATTAATAAACCTGCTCCAAAAACATTTGACATGAGTACATTTCCGAGACACATGGTCAATAGAATCTTTATATAAGCCATAAAAACTGCATTTATCATTATCAGTAACTCCGATTTATTTCAAAATAACATTTGTACCTTAGCACCTGTGAATCATTCTCAGCTGAATCCACTTAAGTTTTACATCTGTAATCTTATGTGCATAAAAGAAGCATGAATTCCAGTCATGAGCTTGTTAAAGTTTTACGTACCATTCGTCACAGAACGGAGCTCTCAACTGATTATCAAATAGTATATCGTGATAAGTCTTTGAACCTTTATAAGTGGCAAACAATATCTTATAACAGAATGGAGAAGTAATACCCTGGGTAAGTTAGAAAATCGATGCTGACACCATATTTTTCTTTAAAGTGTACGTGGGAAAGAAACTGACCATTATCGTCAAGAAAACGTGCGAGATAATAGACACTTTTGTTCTGAAGCATTTCAGAGACAATGTGTCTTTTTCCAGCTTGAATACCGTTTGTTGAAGCAAACTGGTTCAGCAAGTAGTTCATCGGAATTTTTGGCAGACATTTGTAATAAAAAAGTTTGTCAGCTTCAAGGACGTCTGCCCAGAACGGATAATATTTTGTAAATTTTGAGACAAGAGGATCCCATCTTATAATAAACGACAATTTAGTAGAGAAATAGTCTCCAGTATTTTAAGTACTGTCTGGATTTATCACATGTCATTATTCCCTCTCTTTGTACACATGACAGTTCTCCTTTCTTGAAACTTGTATTTGATGCTCTAACGACAAATACACCAATCTGTTTCCAAAAGACTTTAAAGAATTCAGTAGTGAAGCCATCGGAACGGGGATTTTTTATTATTTTTCATTGTCTCTAAGACATATGTCGCTTCCTCTAATGTAATAAGACTTTCTAAGTACGCTGCCTGTGTTCCATTTAAACGGGGGATGTCTTCTGCCAAATCTTTTATATAACAGTTTTTCTACAGCATTTTCTGTGTATAATGTTTTATAAAAGCTATATACTTCTTTCAGTATGTCTTTTTGATTTGTTAAAACATTATTTTGTTTATCAATTAGTCTGGCCATGTTGTTACTGATGTAATGCCGTTTTTTGAAATAACAAAAATAACTACTACTTTCTCCCCATCTGCTATCCATCTAGCGCGTGATCTTAACAAACTCCTTCTATTCGCTTTCCTCTGATATTTGGCAGTTGTTCTTTTTTCTCGTTAATGACTTTGATATCATCTTCATTTTTCTTTTTTTTCCCTAACTCAATAATGTCTTGTTCTAGTTGTTTTTCTTCTTCATTAGTCTTTCTTTTATTCGCAGTAACATAATCAATTGTTTTCAGCCTTATTTTCATTAACAGGAAATCGACAAATAGATCATCAGAAATTGAGAATGATATTTTTTTGTCTGTTTTATCAATATTTTTGTATTTATAGAGAATTCTTCTTTAACGTTTTCAACCACAATATTCATTTATCTAAATATGACTTATCTTTTAACAGAGACAAGTTAAGTTTCCAAAAAGTATTGCACTTCATGTCTTCATTAAATTTCAGCTTTAATAACATGGCAGAGTGATCTGTTCTGTAGCTGGATTCAATATCGGCTTCATCAGTTTATGAAACAACTGTGTCTGATATAAAAAAAATGTAGCCTGGTCTTTTGAAATGGATTAGTTCTCCTCCACGTAAAATGGCGACACTCTGGGTTTACTTCCCGACAGATATCGTTCAGGTCTAGATTTTCGATCATGTTTTCAACAGCCTATATTGCGTGAGGATTATCTATATGTAAGTGATTGTGACAATCTCTAAAGGGTCAAGGACCAGATTAAAATCTCCACCTATCATAACTTTCTATACCAATCACAGCAATTTTTTTTTGTTTGAGACAAATGTAGAATTTTGCGTCATCCCTATTTGGCCCATATATATTAATTAAAAGGTAATCATTCCTATGTATCTCTGAATGTATCATGAGAAAGTTTCCAGAATCATCCTTAACAATTGCTTAACCTTAAATTCAAAGTTGTTATTAAACAGAATTGCGACTCCTCTTGCATTGGAAGAGTATTTTGAGAAATACGCCTCATAGCCCCACTCAGACTGGATATACTGTTCCATCTTTTTTTCACACTGAGTATCTTGCAAGAAATACACAGAATATTTTTTACACCTTAGGTAATGGAAGACATCACGCCTCTCCTTCGAAGTATTGAGGCCCTGACAGTTAATTGAGAGAAGAGACACACTACTGTCCATTTCTATTTACGAGATAGGTTTGAAGAGGACAATAACATGTGTGAATACATCGAATCCAAAAGAAGTCACCAAGCTCATATACAATTTGGCATAAAATGAGCCCATCTAATCCGGTCAAACTGAAGAATTTTTTAATAGTTTCAACAAACAAACACATATACCATGAACAAACGGAAAACAATATGAAAATGAAAAAGCAAAAAAAACCATTATCTCTACAATAATCATACAAAAAACAAACAAACAAACAAATAAGATGACATTAATTTTGCTTGACCACCGCAAACGAGCAAAGGGGGCATGCATCAAAGATAAAATGTAAGACCTTGTGTCGCATTATAAGCGAACTGAAACATGCGTGCGCGTCAAGCGCTCACGCAGGTATCCAAGCGGCGAGGGGGGCACTTAAAAAAAAGGGGGATTGGGTTGAGGGCGGGATAGGGTGGGGTGGGGGGTGGGGGTAACATGGCCACGGTGATTGACGTAGTCATTACTAAGGATCTGAACACACCTCACAGCTTACACTGTGCGGAGAGTGCCAGGCGGTGTGGGACGGAGGAAAACCGACCGCTATGACTTCTTCAAAAGTGTGTCATCTTAATGTGACTCTGTGCACGTGTCAGAGGGTGCACTAGCGAAGGAACAAAAATCAATTTTATTTCCTTTCCTTCCCTTTCCCTTCTTCTCTCTGTTCATGTTATTGTTAAATTGGAACCAAAACAAAAAGGCAGGAGAGAGAGAGAGAGAGAGAGAGAGAGAGAGAGAGAGAGAGAGAGAGAGAGAGAGAGGCAGGCACAAGGTTAGCGACACCATTGTGACACCATCATTCTGTACCTCCGTCCCAATCCCTCCCCCCATCTCACTCCCTCTCTCTTTGCTACCTCTTTCTCTGTCTGATTCAGTTTCTCTGTTCCCCTCGTTGCCCTAAATGTTGTTTATCTTGCCTGGAGAAGACCAAAGAGGTCGAAAAGCGTCGTGTTTTCTCTCGTAATTTGTATGTCCCTTTATCGGCAGATTGATTATAATTTTCTCTTTGCTTCAATATCCACCTGCAATCATCTCATTTTTAAAATCATATTTTAGTTGTATGATCATCTTCTCGCCTTTCACAGAAGTAACACATTTCACTTCCATCGCAATACTTAACGGTCTTGAAGTGCTTTTGTTTCCATTTTAATGAACTAGCGTCAACTCAGGTTCTATGGTAGTTTTAAATCTGATTACGTTTTATAGGCTGTGTCAACCTCTTGCTATTGTTATTGTTAGGTTGATGATAGATACTAATGACCACGATCATTGTTATCATCATCATAATTATTTTCATTACAATCGTTTACCGTTCTTTCAGAGATTGGCAGTTCGGGCGTTAGTTCTAGTCTGATTCCCAACGATGACAGCTCAGCATCTGAACGAATCTGTCGTCCTTTAACCTATTGGAATATATTTGTCTACATTGCTTGTGTTGCCTTTTCACTTCAATTGTGTCTCTTTCTCTCACTGTCTCTCTCTGTATTGCCCCACCCACCCTCTCTCTCTCTCTCTCTCTCTCTCTCTCTCTCTCTATATATATATATATATATACATATATATATATATATATATATATAGAGAGAGAGAGATAGATAGAGAGATAGATAGATAGAGAGATAGAGAGAGAGAGAGAGAGAGAGAGAGAGAGCAAACGAACAAATCTTTTTAATGAGGGAACAGAATAAGCACAATACAGGCTTTTTGACATCTTGCTCTCAACGAAGTAGAAAAAATAATGATAATAAGCGATTTCAAAAAGTAAATGAACTATCTAAATAGTGAAAAAAACCTAGTCTGAAATACAAAAAAGCAATCCAAAAAATTAGACTGACAACTTTTCACAAAAAAAAACAACTTGTAATTACATTTGAAAAAAAAAAAATGAGTGTCAATGAAAGGTGGCAAGGTGAAGAGTATGGCATCAGAAGAGATGGAGAAGTGGTAAGGAAGGAAAAGTGATGCAAAGTAAAGAGTCAGTGACTGCGTGCCCCTCTTATGTTGTGAATCGCTATTGCGTTGTACCAGGCCACAGTCATTTCATTTTCTTGTGTTTTAGAGCCCATCTTACTTCAAAGGGGGTTGGGAGTTGGAGGGAGTGGGGGGAGGGATGTAAGGATTACTGTCACGTCACACTCAATGTCCTGTAGATACAGCTACAAATCCAGTCTGAACTTTTTCTACAGTCCCACTCTGGGCTCTTTCAGCACAAAACTGCACTGCATCTGAAGGTAGAAGTGACGTCACAGACCGTCGGTGATCGTCTTTAAACGATGTATGCAAAGAAGAAAAAGAGAATGAAAACCATAAGAAAAGGAATGTTCAGGGATTCGTCTTTTTTCTTTGTTTGCTTTCATGATGCGTTTCCGCTTCGTCAGACATATGCAACAAATTGCAGGGAAGGCTGTGACATTTACACACACACACACGCGCGCGCGCGCACACACACACACACACACACACACACACACACACGCACGCACGTACGCACACACACACACACACACACACACACACACACACACACACACACACACATACATGCACGCATGATGCGCACAGAAATCGTTATATCTATAATGCCTGTCTGCCAATGAACACACATCTGCTTCAGCAGCTGCAATCCACGCATCCCTTCCTCCACCTCCACCACCACTCCCTGTTCATATCCTCCTCCCTCCTTTCCCCCACGTGCCGCAGGCAGCCCTTCCCACCTCCCCATCATCTATCCACTCTCGCTGTTCCTGCTTCTATAAATACTCGGTACCCTCCTCATTCAAGCAGCACATTTTCCCCGGAGGCTCCTTGGATCACTTGTTACGCTCACACACAGACCATCAGCAGTGCAGTTCATCAGTGTGTATCTGCGTTCCGCTTCAGCTGCTCTTGACAGGTGACATTGCTGCCGGCCCACTACACCTTGCCCAGGTAAATGACATGGTCTGTATGCTAAAGGAATCTTTAAAGACCTGCATTCATGATTCTCCATGATCTTTATAATTTTTGTCATGTCCACCACTTAAAGAATCAAGTCCATATTGGACCTGTGGGCGTTGGTGTTTGTTAGGCGCTGAGACATGGAATGCGTACCACTCCTGACAAAGATAATCGTAACAGAGACACTACCATGATGGTACTGTTATTGTTTCCTGATCTTAGCGAAGCAAGCAAAAAAAAAAAAAAGAAAAAAAAATGTTAAAAGAATTATATGCATCCAAGCATTGTGTCATGTATCCCTTTTTGTCTGTTTATGTGTGGAACTACTAAGCATATCTGCAAAAGAAAATAAGATTATTCAGCCTGTTACACTGGCCATATGGGGGAATGGACATCAGAGATTCACTGCGTCTAGGGCATGGCACAACCAAAGGCGTAGCCTACCCCTCTCCTATCCACCGCCTTTAGTCCTATCTAAACTGAACCATGCACCCAGTTACTCTAGCTGGGTAGAAAGAGAGGGTTTTGAAAAATATAATCCGACTCCACAAGTGGTTTCAACTCACCCACATCAGCTCCGCAGGCAAACGCTGCCATGATTTGACCGCAGGCTCCTATACAGTAATGACGTCCAACATAAATTGTCCGGGTAAGCTAAAGGCACAGAATTCCTGCGTGAGAGAGACAGAAAATATTCTTAAACTTGTACAGAATTTCTCAATAGATTTGCCAGTGTTTCAGTTCTGCTTATGAATAATGGATAAATGATGATTATGTTGTGAAGCAGGAGAAAATTCATGCGATCTTTCCATGGAATATTCAGAAGACAGGAATCCACGTACATTTCGATTTGAAAGACTGTATGAATGTAAATCAGTTACGTAAATCAGCTGATATCAAATATACATTCAAAGTATGGGTAAAACGTCAGTTGACGCCACTTGACATAATTGCCATTTTAAAATGCGGAATTCTTCCAAACTGATTTTATGGTTGAAACTGCCAAATCTTCCAGATGTCTTTTTTTCAAAGTTGCCAGTAGATTTACTTCAAATTTGTGCTGAATAAAAAAAAGAGGTAAAAGTAGCAGAAAATCTTCACAGAAAAGTGTTTAAAATGGCGGTATTGTTCTTCCAGAACTGAAAATTCTTTGTCTTATCCCGAAAATTATCTTGGCATTGAAAGGGGAGAACTCAGTTCATAAAAGGAAAACAAATTCCCGCAAGAAATTTCCAATGGGAACAACGTTTACAAAATACGGTCCAGATGTATTTCGAACTTTAATCAATATAGTCATTTTGGACTGATATCTTTGACGGTTATAAATGTTGCACTGTAAATGTGTGCCCCCAAATTCCACTGAACCACTTGCAGAGTCTGTCTGTTATAATACACACGATCAAATTGGAGGGGGTGGGGGGGGGGGGGGGGGGGGGGGGGGGGAAGGGGAAGGGGGATGCAACGGGGGGGGGCATACACTACATTGCATAGTTTGGGGACGGTGGAAATTTTCTTTGTGTGATATACGTGCTCAAGCAAATATATCATAAATATCAATTTTATCACTTTTGCAGGACACACGTCTCAGTCCATGAAATATGAAGAAATCAAACAAAACTCATGACAACAATTAAATGCACCATTGTGTTTTAACAAAGTATTTTCCGTTCATAATGGTTCCGGACTTTATTCTGAGAGTTTGATCTGAAAGTACCAAAAGACGTTAAGGTTGTGACCAATGACAACCATTGATGCTAGAACTGTTCATAGGAAATACCGTTTTCTAATGGCACATAAGATAAAATTCAAATGGTTTGAGTCAGGAATAATACATCGATGTTTAGAGACAAACGCTGCTTTAGAAAAATGGCACATGTGATTGCAGTTGATTCAGAACACATCTGATGATTTGATTCAAGCCAAATGTGTGGCTGCCGGCAATTCCCGACTGATAGAATCACTTTGTTTTATTTGGTTCGGATGATAACATCAATCATGATGGCATTCTTTAGTTCAATGAATTTTTGCAGAAACATTACTTGTATGAACGTAAAACAAAGGATTTCTTATATGCAGCAATACTTCTGTTGAAAGAAACTACATTTTCGCTACAAAATTTAAGAGCACAATGCATAGTAATGAATAAATGCAGGCAGATTTATTGCATAGTTATGAATAAATGCAGGCAGATTTCTCACACCAGTTTCTTGGTTTTCAAACCACTATTCTTAGTCAGTTAGCCTCTTCTCTCTATATTTTCCCCTCAACTATAACATGTATGCAGGATCTCGCCTTTGGGATTTTTTTTCACTTTTTTTTCTCATCATGTTCTATGATATACTTAATGCTGCTGACGCCATTATCAGTCTCTTACCAATTTAAAGATATGGAAATATTTGACGATGATCGAAACCATCTAGTCTCCCCCCCCCCCTCTCTATCTATCTACCTCTCTGTCTCCAGGTGAGTGTGTGACAAAAATATGAGGGTATTTTTTTTCCTTCCTGTTTTGTTTTATTCAACCATTGAAGAAGGATGTTGACTCTCAAGGATACAGGCCAGAAAGGAAATCTTTTCTGATAAGATCGTTTACAAGCAAAAATACCAACAGTACTTTTTCCTGCGCACCATGAAGAATCAAATCACCTGACTGGTACATGAAATGATTGGTATTCTCAGTCATTAACAGGCAGCCCAGCAAACAACACAACTGCAGTGCTATCTTCACGTGGGATCACTTTACCATAGCAACAGTGTACCACGATGTTCTGTGATGAAGGCAATAGTCAGATGCGCCATCAATTTTTATCATCATGATGGTATCCCAAGGCGGTGAAATATCAACAGTCAGTTTGGATGATAATGACAAACATGAAGGGTTGGAACAGAGGGGCCTGTCAGTGCTGTCGTCAGCTGTCACTCAAACATATGTACGCGACACGAATATCACGCTTGATCAAATCGGCAGACCTTGAAGTCTTTTTTAAGATCTCTCTCTCTCTCTCTCTCTCTCTCTCTCTCTCTCTCTCTCTCTGTCTCTCTCTTCCTGTCTTTGTCTCTGTCTCTTTCATATTCTCTCTTGGTCTCTGTCTCTGTATCAGACTCACTCTCCTTCTCTCTGTGTGGTCTCTCTGCTACTCTCTCATCCATTATGGATGTTTAGATGTCAGGTTTGAATGATGATGTAGGTATTGTGTACAGATGAAGAGAAAGGGGGGGGTGGTTACACGACAGCGAGGTTAAGAGACAAGGAAACTGAATGCATATCACAACTCTGTGCAGCTTTCTCTGACCTGACATGATCCTTTGAACAATTCATTCCAGAATTTATATATTAGCGAATTGAAACAGTTAGGTGCGTACGCTATATGGGAACAACAGAACCTCACTGTTGAGTTTCATCCACCTAACGGATGCATCTCTGAGAGCGTTGCTCGAAATTAATGATCACCACGATAGAAGTTTGTATCCTTCCAGTCATGTTGACCTCCAGGATATTACGAAAAGAAGTGCCCATAATGGCCTTGACTTGTAATCTTGGTTCTCATTGGCAGTCACAGAAGATCTCCTTCAGGCAGGAAGGACAGAGCAAAACAAAATGAACATACAAATCACCAAATAGGTACAACGCGTTTTTCGACCCATTGGGTCTCCTTCAGGCAGGACAACACTCAAAAACAATGGAAACAAAAAAAGATAAACAAACAATCACCTCTTCCATCTTGGAACGAAACTGTCACATAGGTAAAAGACTGAAGTTATGGAATGGAACTGAAGAGTAAAGGGGAGAGTTTGGAGGGGGGAGAGGGTCCAGATTAAAGGTGGAGGGGAGAGGGTCCAGATTAAAGGTGGAGGGGAGAGGGTCCAAATTGAACGATGATAATAATTGAAAAAAAAAAAGCAAGGTTAAGGATGGAATCATAATCATAACGATATTGCAGTCACCCCGATTTGAAACCAATCAATAAAGAGTTTTAGATGTTGTGTATCGTTCATACCCAGCTCATGAGCTGAGTTCTCAGTTTTGATCTTTCACCCACGTCCCTGCCTGAGTTGAGTTCGCATAAAGTCGTTGGTATCAGCCGATTCATGCAGACCGTCATTGGACAGACATGGGTGGCGCCCTCTGGAGGGGGGGGGGGGGGGGGGGGGGACACTTCACGGGTAGGAAATCGTTTCTCAACACTAT
>JADBJO010012550.1:17500-27500 GCA_016801955.1 Conus betulinus | reverse complement strand
GGAACCCCTGCTTCGTGTTGCACGGTGACAGAAATCGTCGTATTTATATTGCCTGTCTGCCAGTGAACACACATCTGCTTCAGCAGCTGCAATCCACGCGTCCCTTCCTCCACCTCCACCACCACTCCCTGTTCATATCCTCCTCCCTTTCCCCACGTGCCGCAGGCACCCCTCCCACCTCCCCATCATCTATACACTCCCGCTTTTCCTGCTTCTATAAATACTCGGTACCCTCCTCGTCACATCTACCTCCCGCTTTTCCTGCTTCTATAAATACTCGGTACCCTCCTCATTACAGCAGCACATATTCCCCGGAGGCTCCTTGGATCACTTGTTATGCTCTCTCACAGACCATCAGCAGTGCAGTTCATCAGTGTGTATCCGCGTTCCGCTTCAGCTGCTCTTGACAGGTGACATTGCTGCCAGCCCGCTAAGCCTCGCCCAGGTAAATGACTTGTTTTGTGCGCTAAAGGAATCGTGAAAGACCTGCATGCATGATTCTCGATATCCACAACTTTCAGAATCAACACCATCTTGGACCTGTGGTCGATGGGCGTCGACATCTACTGGAAAAGATAATCAAAACAGAGGCACTACCATAATATTACTGTTAATTGTTTCCTGATCTTAGCCAAGCAAAAAAAAACAACAAACAAAAAAAAAAAAAAAAAAAAAAACCAAAAACCAAAACCAAAACCAAAACAAACCAAAACAAAACAAAAAACAAACCAAAACAAAAATGCGTTCAATGGCTACAGAATGATATGTATCCAAGCATTGTGTCATGTATTTCTTTTTGTCTGTTTATGTGTGGGATTACTAACCCATATCACTAAAAAAAAAATTTATTCAGTGTGTTACATTGCCCATAGGGGCAGGAACATCAGAGATTCACTGTGTTTAGGACATGACACAACCAAAGCCGTAGCCTATCTCTCACCTTCCACCGCCTTTAGTCCTATCTGAACTGAACCACGCACCCAGTTACTCTAGCTGGGTAGAAGAGAGGGGGTTTTGAAAAATATAATCCGACTCCACAAGTGGTTTGAACTCACCGACGTCAGCTCCACAGGCAAACACTGTCATGATTGACCACAGGCTCCTATACAGTAATGAAGTCCAACGTATTTTGTCTTGGTAAACTAATGACACAGAATTCTTGTTTGAGGGAGACAGAAAATCTAAAACTTGTGTAGAAGTTCTCAATAGATTTGCTACTGTTTCAGTTCTGCTTATGAATTATAAATACACAATGACTATGTTTTGAAGCAGGAGATGAATCATGGAAACACGATGATCATGTGTTGTGAAGCAGGAGAAAATTCATGCGCTCTTTACATGGAATATTGAGAAGACTGGATCCACGTACATTTCGATTTGAAAGACTGTCTAAATACAAATCAGTCATGTAAACCAGCTGATATCAGATCTCTATTTTAAAGTATGGGTAAACGTCAGTTGACGTCATTGGGCAGAATTGCAAATTCAAAATACTTAATTCTTTCCAAACTGACTTTATGGTGGAAACTGCCAAATCTTCCGGACATCTTTTTCTTTTAAATTTGCCGTAAAATTTGTGCTGAATAAAAAGAGAGGCAAAAGTAGCAGAAAATCTTCACAGAAAAGTGTTCAAAATGACGCTATTGTTCTTCCAGACCTGGACATCTTTGTCTTATCCCGAAAATTATCTTGGCATTGAGAAGGTAAAACTCAGCTCACAAAAGGAAACAATTCTCACAAGAAATTTCCTACGGTGGAAACGTTTTTTAAATATGGTCCAGACTGTATTTCAAGCTTTAATCAATATAATAATTTTTTTTGACTGATATCTTTGACAGTTATGAAATCTCGCACTGTAAATGTGTGCCCCCAAATTCCACTGAACCACTTGCAGAGTCTGTCTGTTATAATACACGTGATCAAATCAGAGGGGGCTTGGGGGGGGGGGGGGGGGGGGGGGGGGTGCGGGGGATAAGGGGTGCAGGGGGGGAGGTGGGTGCAGGGGAGGACATATACTTACATTGCATAGTTTGGGGACAGTGGAAATTTTCTTTCTTATATACGTGCTCAAGCAAATATCTCATAGATATCAACTTTATCACTTTTGCAGGACACACACGTCTCAGTCCATGAAAATATGAAGAAATCGAACAAAACTTATGACAAGAATTAAATGCATCATTGTGTTTTAAGAAAGTAATTTCCTTTCATAAAGGTTCCAGACTTTCCTCTAAACCTTTGGTTTAAAAATACCTAAAGACGTAAAGGTTGTGACCAGTGTCAATCATTGATGCTAGAACTGTTAATTGCAAATGCTGTTTTCTAATGGCACTTAAGATAAAATTCAAATGGTTTGAGTCAGGAATAATGCACCGATGTTTAGATACAAATGCTGCTTTAAAAGAGATGACACATGTTGTTTCTGGTACCTGTATAAAGACGGAATTTGACTGCAATTGATTCAGAACACATCTGATGACTTGATTCAAGCCAAATGTGTGCATGCCGGCAATTCAAGACTAAAGAAGCACTTTGTTTTATTCGGTTCGGATGCTAATATTAATCCTGATAACATTCATTGGTTCAATTAATTTTGCAAAACATTACTTGTATATATGCAAAATAAAGGATGATTTCTTGTATGCAGCAACATTTTTGTTGAAAGAAACTACATTTTCGTTACAAATTTTAAGAGCACAATGCATAGTTGAAAATAAATGCATGCAGATTTCTCACACCACTTGTTGGTTTTCAAACCACTATTCTTAGTCAGTTAGTTTCTTCTCTCTATATTTTTCCTCAACTAACATGTATGCAGAATCTCACCTTTGGGATTTGGGATTTTTCCCCCCTTTTTGTTCTGTTCTTGTTCCGCGATTGACTAAATGTTGCTGACGCCATTATCACTCTCTTACCATCTTAAAAGAAATGGAAATGTTTGATGATGATCAAAACTATCGCCTCTCTCTCTCTCTCTCTCTCTCTCTCTCTCTCTCTCTCTCTCTCTCTCTCTCCATGTGAGTGTGTGACAAATGAGAGCGTGTTTTTCTTTCCTGCTTTCTTTTATTTAGTCATTTTGGTAATGTTACAAGTTGCAATTGTTGGAAATTGAAGGGAATATCTTACTTCAGCCACTTAGTGTTTCCTTAGATTTATAAATGAATTTGGGTGTGAAAAATCTTGTCACGAACATAAGAACGAAAACACCTGGATAAAACGTAAGTGTTCAAAAGATAAGGGAGAGACAAAATTGAGTTGAGAGGAATCGAATTGATATAAATAGTTAAGGTCCAAACACAGACCCCTGAGGTTTGGCAAAGTTCAAAAACATCTCGGGACACTCGTTTCTCAACTCGGCAGACTTGTGTCTCTTAACTATAATGGTCTTTTTTGAAAGAAGAAGTGTACGAAATTCTGAAGTCATATTTAAGACGGTAAAAGAAATAGTGTCCAAAGCAGCCAAAAGGTCCAATAGGGATCAGAATGCCGGTAAATGAAATTCTGTGATCTGTCATGCCTGATAGGCAACTGACAAACTGTGAGAACACAGTGAGTGATCAGATGAAAAAAAAAAAAAAAAAAAAAACCGTTGATGAAAGATAACTCATTCAAAAAGTTTTCATAGAAACAGTAGGTTTGTTCCAAGTCTGTAATTCTTCGGGTCTAGGGAATCCTAGTAGGTGAGCGTTCTTGACTGCTGTTTCCTCAGAATCCAGGCATGGACTGGGTATCTGCTGAGGGAAACAATGCTGCCAGTGCCTTCACCACAACAAACCAGGCCAATGAATCAGTGTCACAATTGTCTGAGCCCACTCAGCAGAACACTGGAACTCTAGCCCACAACAAAGTGTTACTCTGTGTGGACATGGGATATAATGCAGGATGGCACTTCTGAAAGGAACATGAATAGAACGAATCACAGAAGGTTCAAAGCGAGTGTAGAGCAGCGACACAGGTCTCAGTTAGCTCATATCAGTGTCCAACAGAACCAACAGATGTCAATGACATGTTATGAGTAAATTCAACGTGCTACCATCGTGGTGAATAGGCAAGCGTTCTGGGGCGCCAGCTAGGAGATCTTGGGTTCAATTCATATCAGAGCCATTTATTTGTTAGATTTTTCTGCTCCGACCAGTACCTACCCAAAGCTGACTTTGCTTTGGGCTCAGTTGGGAAGACGGGGACCACACTGTTGAATTTTGTCCATTCAATGGATGTGTCTGTAAGAATGATGCTCAAATTTCCTGACTAACAAAGCAGATGTCTGGTTCTCCTGGGCCTGGCTGACGCTGGGATACATTATGAAAGTAGGCGTAAACAGCCCGATCATGCAGTCTCAGACCTAACTGAAAATCCTTCATTATCGTCATCCTCATAAATCAGAATAAAAAAAAATGCCCCAAATTTTGTGGCCTTCCATGCCCTGCTCTCATGGTAAATCCACTTTCCACTGTCTTTCCATGTCTTTGCCCTTGCTTTGGTTCTGTTGGGGTCACCAGTATCGCCAAATTCATGTGAACTGTCATAGGACTGATGTGGTGTCGCCCTCCAGAGGGAGAGCTCACTTAAGCTGGCTCTGCGACTAAGCAATGATTGTCATCAGTAGGGGGTTTATTAGGTGGTGTCCTGCATGATTATGCTGAATCAACACAGGCTCCTCTGAACACCACCACTGACTCAGCAGCAGTGCAGTGTCTTCTTTGCTGGGTTGCCTCATGACGACCTTTGACATTGATTATTACCTGTGGATGGTCAGTGCTGGGGCTGTGGATGGGAAGCCAGAATGAATGGCATGTGTGCAATAACGTTGAAGAAGACGGGAAGATGAGGGAGAAAAAAAAACGTGTAGTATTTGGGATTTTCATAGCCCAATATCTATGCTCTTTAAGCGAGAGAGAAAAAACAGCAACAGCAGCAGCAACAACATTGACAGCAACAACAACAGAGGCACAGTTCAAACAGCCTAGGTTCTGAATCAGCTTTGTTTTCATTTAAATACAGCTTAGTCTTCGATGTAATGAACAGAGACGTTAACTCTGAAGGAAACAGGCCAGAAAGATAATCTTTTATGAGACGATTGTTTAAAAGTAAAAACGCCAACAGTACTTTTTCCCGTGCACCATGAAGAATCAAATCATCTGACTGGTACATGAAATGAGAGATATGCTCACTCAATAACAGGCAACCAAAGAACAATACAGCACAGGGCTAACTTCATGTGAGATCGCTTTACCATAGCAACAGTGTACCACGATGTTCTGTGGTGAAGGCAATCATGCGCCATCAATTTTTATCATCATGATGGTATCCCAATGCGACGAAATTTAACAGTCAGTTCGGATGATAATGACAAACATGAAGGGGTTGGAACAGAGCGGTCTGTCAGTGCTGTTGTCAGCTATCACTCAAAGATATGCACATGACGCAAATATCACGCTTGATCAAATCAGCAGTCCTTTGAAATATGTAAATGATCTCTCTCTCTCTCTCTCTCTCTCTCTCTCTCTCTCTCTCTCTCTCCCCTCGATCTTTAAATGTGAACTTTGAATGATGATGTGAGCATTGTGTATAGATGAAAAGAAAGAAATTGTTCTATGAAAGCGATGTGAGGGAACAAGGGAACTGAACTCATATCACAACTCTATTCAGTTTTCTCTAACATGATCCTTGAACATTTTATTCCAGAAGTTGAAAGTCATTCTCATCTGCTCATTGAAAAATTAGGTGAGTACGCTATATGAGTGTCCTATGGATTCAGATGAGAAGAATGGAACCTCACAGTTGAGTTTCACCCACCTAACGGATGCGTCTCTGAGAGTGCTGCTCAAATTTCCTGACTAACAGTGCTGGTGTCTGGTTCTCTTGGGCGTGGCTGAGGCTGGGATGGATTATGAAGTGGACATAAACAGCCTGATCATGCAGTCTGAGACCTAACTGGAAATCCATGGCTCATCTTCTTTATCATCCTCCTCATTAATCAGAATGAAAAAAATGTCACTTATTCTATGACCCTTCATGCCCTGCTCTCATGGTAAATCCACTTTCGACTGACTTTCTACGTCTTTGCCCATGCTTTGTTTCTGTCAGGGTCACCATTTTCGCCAAATTCATGAGAACTATCATAGGACAGGTGCTATGGTGCCCTCCAGAGGGAGAGCTCACTGGAGTCGGCTCTGTGACCAAGCAATCATTGTTATCAGTAGGGGGCTAATGAGGTAGTGTGTTGCATATGTTGAATCAACACAGGCTCCTCTGAACACCACCACAGTGACTCAGCAGCAGTGCAGTGTCTTCTTTGCTGGGTTGCCTCATGACGACTTTTGACATTGATTATTACCTGTGGATGGTCAGTGCTGGGGCTGTGGATGGGAAGCCAGAATGAATGGCATGTGTGCAATAACGTTGAAGAAGACAGGAAGATGAGACCAAACAAAAATATGTTGGTATTTGGGGAATTTCGTAGCCCAATATCTATGCTCTTAGAAGCAAAAGAAAACAACAACAGCAGCAGCAACAACACTGACAGCAACAACAACAAAGGCACAGTTCAAACAGCCTAGGTTCTGAATCCACTTTGTTTTCGTTTAAAAACGGTTTAGTCTTTAACACAATGAAGAGGGACGTTGACTCTCAAGGATACAGGCCAGAAACAAACACCAACAGTACTTTTTCCCCGTGCACCACAAAGACTCAAATCATCTAGTGGTTCACAAAATGATAAGTATTCTTACTCATTAACAGGCAACCCAGCAACAATATAACGCAGGGCTATCTTCATGTAGGATCACTTTACCATAGCAACGGGGTACAAAACTGCCCTTTGATGTTGGCAATAAGCAGATGCACCATGAATTTTTATTATCATGAATTCTGCCTTTGAGATCCTGAACTGGCGAAATATTAACAGTCACTTTGGATGATAATGAGAAACATGATCAAAAGGGTTGGAACAAAGTGGTTTTGTCAGTGCTGGCGTCAGCTGTCATTTAAAGATATGTACGCGACATGAGTATCACTCTTAATCAAATCGATAGACCTTTGAAGTCTGTACAAGATGGTTATGATTGACAAAGGGGCTTTTGTTGCTATTATATTCGAATCACAACTGAACTGGCTGCTCCCATCCTCTCATTCTGTCTCTGCCTCTGTCTCTCTGTCTCTGTCTCTCTGTCTCTGTCTCTCTGTCTCTGTCTCTGTCTGTCTCTCTGTCTGTCTCTGTCTCTCTCTCTCAAGCAAAGAGTTGTATGCGTTCTATTGCCTTAAAAACGTGTGAGGTCCTATATTTCTGATGAATATAATATCAATGGTTTAACCTGTGCATCAAATAGTTAAAGAAAATTGACAGATACATATTACCCAGGCTGTACATAGTTTTCATGATATCTATCACTTTGCTTTTGGCTGTTCCTGCAAACTCTGTAAGTGAAATGTCTATAGACAATTTTGTCGTTTAGGTAATTCCTAGATATTTATAGCTAATTACGACTTCTATTCCCTGCCCTTTGTAGTACCATTTTTCATGTTACTTAGATACCCACCTTTTCTGAAAACCATTATCTTTGTTTTTGTGCAAAAATTTACTCTTAACCCAAGTAACTGACATGCCTGCTGCAAGTTTCTAACCTGATTTTGAAATCCAGAGGGAGTAGAGGAAATTAAAGCTATGTCATCTGTGAACAACAAGAAGATAATTTCACGTAAATCTGGTAGATATTGGTACCCACGCTTCCCATTTCTAGTGACAGTATTAGCAAACATCAGTTATAAGCAAGGAAAAAAATCAGGGGAGATAATAAACAACCTGCTTCACTCTGGCTGGGCAATGAAAAAAGTCAGACAACTCTGCCCAACTCCTCACACAAGCCTGTACAGAGCGGTACATTCCTTTTAACACGTTAAGCATCTTTGTAGAGGTACTTATCTTTTGTAAAACTGCCCAGAGCTCATCTCTGTCAGTGGTATCGTAGGCCTTCCGGGTATCTATGAAAACAACGTAAAATTGCTTTTGCATTTACCATTTAAACAGTTACTTATCATGGACATCAGTGGAATAGCCTTTACAAAAACCTGCTCTTCACAAACTTTCCCTTCTGTCTCAGCCCATTTATATATTTCTTCTGTTCAAAATATAAAAAGACGCCAAATACTCTTGTTTATGGTGAGCTAGGCAGATACCCTCTATATATTGATAGTACTTTACGGGCAGTGAAATATTGGTTCAAGATAACAAAAATGACGCCAAACCGAATACGGAAACAAGTGTACGAAAAAAGAATTGAAAGAAGTTAGTAAATCCCCCAATTGGGCTTTAGACATAAAACATTGTTTGACTCCTACGGATTTTCAGAAGTGTGGATAAATGGAGGAGTGGGAGATGAAAAGACATTGTTATCAGTGTTTAGACAGAGAATGGCAGACTGTTTCAAACAGGACTGGCACAGTAAATTAGAAGGTAGTGACCGTTACACCGTCTACCAATCCTTTGAATCACTGCATCAGTCTGAGAAATACTTATATGATGTCACAATTACAAAAATTCAGAAGGGCATTAGCAAAAGTCAGATTAGGTGTAAATGAGCTTCGAACAACTAAAAAGTATACCGATACTATAGCAATAACCACCTGCCCTTTTTGTAGTGAAGAAGAAACCGAAATACATTTTCTTCTAGAATGTCCAAGGTACAAAACATTACCAGAAAAATATATTCATAAACACCATAAGACAACTTTCCTGTCCAGTGAAGACACTATTGCAAAACGATAATGCTGTCATAATGAGAGATGTTGCTATGTTTGTGCATTACGCTTTACGTTTTAGAGAGGAACAGTTCAAAATGAAATGTTATAAACCTAAGTTTGTTACTTTTGTTATCGCCAAATGGGCATCCTTTTTTTTGCATTAAAAATATAAATCATTTTCAATAACATAAACAGTTTTAATGTTACGTGTCTCATGTGGATAGGCTGGAGGCCTCACATTAAAGTCACGAGCTCTCTCTCTATCCCTCTCTCTCGCTCTCTCTCTCACTCTCTCTCTCTCTCTCTGTCTCTGTGTCCCTGTCTCTGTCTCTCACTTCCATCTATTTCGGTCTCTGTCTCTGTCTATCTCTCTCCTTCTCTCTTTTGGTCTCTCTGTCACTCTCTCATCCATTATGGATGTTTAGATGTCAGGTTTGAATGATGATGTAGGTATTGTGTACAGATGAAGAGAAAGGGGGTGGTTACACGGCAGCGAGGTTAAGGGACAAGGAAAAACGCGTATCACAACTCTGTGCAGCTTTCTCTAACCTGACATGGTCCTTTGAACAATTCATTCTAGATTTATATATCATCTTTATCAGCTCATTAAAACAGTTAGGTGCATACGCTCTGTGGGAAGAGAGGGACCTCACAGTTGAGTTTCATCCACTTAATGGATGCATCTCTGAGAGTGTTGCTCCAATTTCAGGATCACCAAATAGTGCCGAGACCGCCTTGACTTGTAATATTCATTCTCATTGGCAGTGATAGAAGATTAAAACAAAAACGGAAGGATACAGCTAAACGAAGCGACAAACAAATCACAAAACAGGTACAACGCGTTTCGACCCACTGGGTCTCCTTCAGGCAGGACAACAACACTCAAAACAGTGGAAACGAAAGACAAACAATCACTTACCTCTTCGATCTTGGAGCGAACAGTCACATAGGTAAAGACGAAAGTCACGGAATGGAACTGAAGAGAAAAGGGGAGAGTTTGGAGGGGAGAGGGTCCAGATTAAACGTGGAGGGGAGACGGTCCAGATTAAACGTGGAGGGGAGAGGGTCCAGATTAAAGGTGGAGGGTAGAGGGTCCAGATTAAAAACGTGGAGGGGAGACGGTCCAGATTAAAGGTGGAGGGGAGAGGATCCAGAATAAAAGTGGAGGGGAGAGGGTCCAGATTAAACGTGGAGGGGAGACGGTCCAGATTAAAGGAGGAGGGGAGATGGTCCAGATTAAAGGTGGAGGGGAGAGCGTCCA